>CM025791.1:36918592-37199355 GCA_014635995.1 Sarcophaga peregrina
GCCATAGTTCAAACTCCATGTGAAATAAACTGTGCGAGCACTTAGTATCCTCCTGTTGTTACAATATGTCATTGGTGTCCAGATCATCCAATTTAAGCCAAAAGATGTTCATAATCATCGACTCTAACCAAAGTCGCTGTCGATGCATTAGATACTCTCTCAAACCCTATAATTTCCTTTTTTAACAATAAACGACAAATGGAAATTTTCTCAGAAGACAATTTTCGGATGGCCCGAACAGAATACCCAGTTTGATAAAATCCTTAAATTAATTGCAAATCATTTGATAGACCCTTTATGTCAAGGGTTCTGAAACTAAACTTTCGTATAGGATGCCTACGTTTCGATTTAGTTCCCATTGAGCGTCATCTAGGCTTCCTTCGTCGTCTCAGGAAAATTTGAAATTTTTTAAGTGAAACTCTAATATGTGTTCCAGGATACAAGGATATCGTTGGAAATTGCATTACTAGCCAAAGCTAGTACAGACATTTCCGATGTGTTACGGGACATATGCACTTCAATTATTTCAGTTAAATTTAGTATCCTCCAGTCGTTTATAAGGTGGCTTAACTTCGTTGGCAGATTAGGATAGCTTATAGCGAATATCTTGACATTTACAGGCTACCAAGTAAAGAGTTACACGATTTAAGTTAAGCCCCCCTTTTCAAGATTCTGTTTGTCGTGAGTTTGAACCACCCCGAACTTCGGAAGAAATCGAATAAACCTATTCCGTTGGTGGCACATTCGCTACCATTTTCAGATCTTCAAACATTTTGTCCCCCAAAAACCAATGATGCTTATTTTGAAGTGCGGGACACTTACATAAAATGTATTTTACCGATTCCGTTTCTTCCACAACGTGGAATATTCTGCAGTAATCTTGGCGGGGCAGACTGAGCTTGTCCACAAATATGTAGATATGAGAAGTGAAGTAATTTCTTTGTTTCCCTACTGTCCGCTATAGGACTGCGAAGCTCGACCGGAAGCTTAATTCTGGTACCACTGGTGCCGGGAGCCCTAGAGATTCGTCTCTGCCTGACAATGGTGCGGCCCCCTTGTGGGAGCAACGTGGTGGCTGTGGTTTAAACCTAAATCGCGGGAAGAGCGCAAGCTCGGTGTGGCGCTGCATTCTCAACCATTGTGAAAAGTGGAGTTTAGATAGTCTCTCACCCCTAACCAAGAGGGAAGTCTTGTCCAAATGCAAGGCTTTGAATTGGTACTCACGTATGGTGATGTGACCAGTGATATGCTAAGGCATGTTATCTAGTTGCATCACTATGCGTGGGGGCGCTGGTAGACGCATTGTATTCACCCGTGCTTTGAGCACCGTGGGGTAAGCCATCTCGGCGATACTCACGTTAAACCCTGGACTCATGTCCGCTATAGGGCTTGGACCCAAATCGCGGGAAGAGTCTAGTTAATGGGCTCGGTGTGGAGTTGCATTTTTCTCAACCGGGTGGCGTGAGCCATAGATCGGAAGGAGTTTTAGGTAGGCTCCGCTCCTAACTAAGGGGGAAGTCATGTCCATATACATGGCTTCGAATTGGTACTCAGGTGTAACAGTCTGTTGCAATTGGAGGCATTGGTAGACGTATTGTATTTCACCCTGTGCGAAGAGCACCGTGGGATTAGGTCCTCGCGGACAGGCACCCCACGCTAAACCCATCGTCGTTGTCCACTATAGGGCAGAGCAGTTATGTTGGGCCCTGTTGATATTGTGGTTATTTCAGATCACTGACCTATAAGAAGACATTGCAATAGACTTGGCATTCTGATTTAAGTTCGGCGCGAACCGTTTTAAACTCTCCAAAATTAATATTATTTGATATGCAGATTAGGTGTTAATGATGATATCACTAAGGAGTTCAAGGAGAGCTCACTACTAATCCTAACCTGAGTGAATAATTATAAAGTTAAAGTTTTCAACAGTTTATTTTATTAAAAGTTGTAAGGAGATGTGTGGTACAGAAAAACTTAAAAGATTTAGCCCTAATTCTAATTTTAACAGCCCCGTTTCGTAAATTATATTAAAAATCATCTGGTTATATTCCTAAATTGGCTACATTAAAGACTATTAATGTTACCAGAGATTTATATGTTGGCAGTACGACAGCAGAGTAATTGCAACGTAATCCCCTTTACCCGTTTGAACTAGTGTTACTGTTTTGCATAATCCTTAGGGTACACGAATTCAACGATCGGAGGAAGGAAAAATGCTAGAATGAACTGGTATTTTTCACATGGAAATACATAATCCTGGTAATGGCACAACCAAAGTTTAAACTGTGTGTATTGTATTTACAATATCTCGCTGCCAGCTGGCAATTTAACTTTTTAAATCCTATGCAGCTCTAGTGACATGTGAAGTTTTTATGAAAACACTGGAATTGTCTTAGACTTCAATGTACTTACACGAGTCTCTACTTAAAAAAATATGTGTAGAGAGATTATTAAAATTATCCGAAAGACATGAATTTATTCTTGGAAGTTTTCTTATGTTAATTCAAATAAATATTCTTTCATTTAATATTTGACAATCGGACTACCATCCGAATACATTAACTGTTTTCCAAGAATTTTAACCTTTCTTAACTGATTGATGATACAATAGAAATGAAAAATTCCAAAAAGCATAATTCCTTTCTTTAGAAATTGCTTTCATATTGATTTTATTTTTTTGTTTTCTGTCTGCTCTCTTCTCCATTGCCCGCCTTTAAATGATGATGAACAGAATGATTGTAATTTTACGCACTGCGGTATGTAAAAATAAATTCTTTACACAAATAAAAGACAAAAACCAAAAAAGAAAAGAAGAGAATGAAAAAATTTTAAAAAGAAATCCATGAAACGATTTTTATAACAATTTCTTACAACACCAAGACATGGCAACATGAACAACAGCAAGAGCAATAGGAGCCTCTAGCTGGCAGTAACATTGCAGTGATTTTTTTTCCCAACAATAACGACAACAAAACCAGCAGCAGCTAAAAGAATCCAATTTTCCAAACGCCCATTGAAAAATATATTTTTTTTTTCGCTTTCATTTCAAAATTCCTTTTTTTTTTGCTTTTCCGGGATATCATGTGTGTAGAAAAATGAAAAACTCTGCCAAATATTCTGCATTCATTATTCAGATACAAAATATTTTCTCGCTCTCTCTCTCTCTCTCTCTTCAAACAAAAAAAAAGGGAAAAAAACCCAAAATAAATGTTAAAACTTCATTGAAAATTTTCTGTGTGGCAAACAAGTGTCTGGGAAAAATGTTGCATAAAATGCAGTCGAAACGCTGTGAGTGGGTCTTTCTCTTTTTTCGTGACATTAAAATGTGTTTCCTCCAGTTAGAGAATGAAAAGAGTTTTAGTTACAATGAAATATTCTCTTTGAAAGGATCTAATACTGTTGTAATTACATTAGCACATGTATTCACACACACATACATATTTATAATATTTTACAACCACTATATGTACTGTTTTAAGCAAGCAACAAAATTAGTAACTGTCGGCAATTGTATACCCCACAAGCGAATTCAAACGAAATATTGTTTAGACACTGAATTGCTGAAAAGATTTTCACTGGAGGCCAAACTATAAGTTGTATAGAAAATATAAATTCCTTGTGTACTATACATATTTCAATGTGATTTCCAATTTTTGTTTCGGTCGTTTCTTGTTATTTCATTTCTTTTTTTCAGTTAATGTTGTGTTGAGTCCCGTTATGCCCACAAACCAGTGGCAATTGAGCATTTGGAGGCCATTATTCGTAAGGCCATTGCAGAGATATGACCACATACACTCGAAACAGTGCTAGGGAATTGGTCCGATCAAGTGGCAGCTATATAACTAAAATTATATTAAATTTCTAACAGCAATCGTTTTGTTGTACTTCATTGAGTTAAAGTTTTAAATGGTCCACCCTATGGAAGGAAAAGAAGCGATATTTGCATTGCAAAATCCCTGAATATCAGCACAATTGGTTTTTTGTTGGAAAATCCGGACAAGATTTCGAATGCGCAATGCCAAAAAGTTAATAGCCGCTTCATGTTAAAATAAAAATTTAAATTGAAGGAAAGTGCCTCCTGATATATTAACTTTTCATAATTCTTTGTTTTTTAAAACATATCCACTTGGATTTGTAGGAAATTTTTGCGAAAAATAAACTTCAAACAGCAAGATATGTAGAATTGTGAAAGAGAAAGTGAAATTGGAAGGGACATACAGGGAGAAAAGTGCCATATTTTTTTAATTTTTTTGTTCAAAGCCAAAAAATGTTTCAAATAACATCAAATTTCAGAATCTGTTGAGATTTGTTTGAATTGGCCACCTTCGGTACGAATTATGGCCTTCAAACGGCGGACAAAGCTATGACAGGCTGCATGAAAGTGGCTCTGCGGTATATTGGCCTATTCCTGGCAAAGCGCCGTCTTGAGATGTTCTCACTGTGGATTTTTTTTAGTAGGAACCTTACTCTCCAAAATGCCCCAGGCGGAAAAGTCCAACGGATTAGGAGATTTTCGTGGCCATTGTGCGGTAAAAATGAAGCGTGCTGAGAAATGAAGCCTGCTGAGTCCTGGTGGAATGTCCATTGCCTGCGGCCGAAATGTTTGTCTGCCCATAGCTTCAATATTGTCTTTAAGATATTTCCCGTTAATATTCGGCATTTATTTTGACCCCACAGTCGATGAATACAGGCGGGAAACGACCATCGGCCAATCACAGGTGTAAATTTTCAGCTGATATCTTTGACAAGTAAACCCGATCATTTTGTTTGTTCACAAACTGCTCAATTTGGAATGGCTTCTCATTGGAGAAAGCCAAATGCAGTAACTGGCCACTTTCGTGCAAGCGAAGTACCTTTTTGGCTGCTTCCAGTCTCACTTTTTTTTGGCCATCGGTGAGCTCTTGCACTTTTTTGAACTTCAATGGCTTAGCCCAAGTTCATTTTTTAATATGTGTTGCACCCTTTCTCACAATATATCCAGTTCACGAGCAATTTTTCTACCACTGCGGCGTGGATTTCGATCAAATCTAGCCTTCACATTTAGGATCATTTCTGGCGTTGTTACCGTTTTTTTCGTCCACTTTATGAACGCCATGCAACACTGTCAGTATCACGGTAACGAGCAATGGTACGAGATATAAAAGATTTATTTGCTGGAGGGTAAGTAAGTCGACGTTGAAGCATGATTTTACAGTTGTCAATACCAACACAACATTTCATGTGCATAAACAAAAGAATATCCAATTGCATATGAGCAGCGACCACTTGACTCAATGTTGCTGACCGTCGCTGCAGCGTATAACGCCACAATAGTAATGCGCACACGCAACGATCATTTGACACTTTGTTGAGTGATCGCCGGCAGTATTGATATGCACATAGTATGAACTATGTGCGTTATTGTTGTATTGCATAACTAGTGATTGTGTGTGGCTCTTTTCACACTTTGCCGTGGGAATTATTATGGACAGCAGACGCGTGTCGTATGACATCCACTTGTTCCACGATAAACACACACAAACGCTTTAATATATATTGTTAAGTATTAATTGTACACACAAACATGTGTTCTAGTATTAAGGCAAACAATATTGTATGAGAAGTAAGGGGCTGATTTGGAATTGTCAAATCAGCCAAAATTTTAGTATAAAAGAAGGGACATTTTCCCTCAAAGATTAATTAATAAAGTCCAGTCGAACTGTGCACTTTAATAGTGCACTCGACTAAATAAAACAAAAATAAAGAATTTTAATAATTCTACAACGTAGTCTAGTGGGTACTGTGCTGGCTTATTAGACAAAAGGGCGGGGATTCGAATTCCAGGTCAGACATCAAAACGAAAAATATTTCTTCGGCGACTTCCTCTCAGCAGATTTCTGGCAAAGTCTCTGAGAGTAAAAAATTGCCATGAAAAAGCTTCTCAAAAATCTGTCGTTCGGAGTCGACTTTAAAACTGTAGGTCCCGCCACTTATGTAAAAAATTAACGCACACAACATAAGGGGTAAAAGAAGCTAGGTCGTAATCCTGACTGAAGGGTTGTAATGGCCAATTCTGTATGTATATTTTGTGTTTTTATCTCCTGTCCAACTGTGTTTTTGTGTATTTAAATTTGCCAAGTGCTGGAGTTAAAATAGTTTTAAAACTTTTGTTGTGGTCCCATTTCCATTTTCTATTTCATTTCGTTTAAATGAGAATTAATTAGTTATTTGCGGTTTTCAACGTGAATTTTATTTTAATTTTTTTTTTCTTCTATTTTTGAAAAGTATTTTTGTGATTATCAAATGTTGTAAATATTTTCGTATTTCCATTTTACTTTAAACTAATTTCAAAACATGATTATGCATTTAATTTTACTTTGACGAATATCTGAGGTTAATTTAGTGTTTTTTTTTTTTCAACAAATAAAAGAAATTTTAATGTAAATACGAATACAAATCCAAGTAAAAAGTCAAAAAAGAATTTTTTTCTTGTTTTTTAAATTTCTAAAAAAAACAAAATAAAATTCACGAAGATAAATGAGCATTTACGTTTTACCAATTCATTTATTTTTATTAAAATTTATTTAATTTTTAACAGACATTACTTGGCCAGACATTTGTAAACGAAAATGGTTTTTACCTGTAAGTATTATTTTGCAAAATCAGACGTTGATTTATGTTTTCACCAGAAAAGTATTTCAATACAAAAATCATACTCACTCTCTTGTCTGCAAGAAAAAAGGAGCATCTTTGATTTTAAACGCTTTAAATATGTACATTAAGTTGAAATGGTGCGTTAAATTACGTGTTGTGACGAAGAGATAATAAGATATTCCATTCTACTCCTTCACTGACTGCAACGAAAGAAATCTAGTTGCTGATAGGTTACTAAATTCGACCATTAAAAGTGATTGTGATCTAAGCCCGATCGAGAAGTTTCACCGGAACAAAGAACCTAGCTTTGCTAACAAAAGGAAAACTCTGCAATCCCTTTTTTCGTGAACTACGTTTCAGTAGATTTCTGGCAAAAGTATTTGAAATTGCTATGAAAAGCTTTTCAAAAATCTGTCGTTCAGAGTCGACGATGATTTATATATTGGAAATGGTGTTGTTAAAGAAATATTATATTACATGGCATCTAAAGGGTTTTTTGAGAATATCTTCCATACATATTCCACAGCAGTTCTTTCTACAAAATTTTGATTTTGAAAAATTCGTGACCTTTGACCTTTCTGCTGACACCGAAAATATGTGAATATCATGCCTTACTAATTTCTTTTAAATCGTTCTATGCCTTCTTTATTCGTTCTTAAAAAAGTTTGGGCTCTCGTTTAGTTGGGTCAAGATAGAATTTTTTGGGTATTTTTCTATCCATTCGGCGTTAATGGGTTAATAAGATAATGATGCACACTCTCTCTCTCTCTCTCTGATCGAATTAGTTTAAAAGTATATCTGTCCCCATTAAGCGTTCGTATACATAATTCAATACGATTTCTTAACCAATCTGACGTATGGTGAATATTGAATACTTTTTATAACAGTCATACGCCTCCCAGCAGTTGTATTACTTGTGTCGCGTGAGAGTGTGAGTTGTTCCAGTACATCACACTCAGTGAGAGTATGAAATAAATCTGTTTTTTTTTAAATTAAATTTCCCATCTCCCATAATGGCTTTTGCTTCAAAGATACAGAATCACCATATAAAATATGGTACGATATGGGAACGAATGGCCATAAAGACGGAAGTATGACATTTCTTCATAAATAACCAATTATGTTTCCGTTATATGTTTCTTTTATTTCTTTGTGTGTGTAAGTCATTGATGAACACAAGAGAGTGGAGGAGAAAGCGAAGAACGGCAATCAAACGACATCCCTCACATAAATGCTTAACAACAACAGCAGCAGAAGGAACAGCAGTTGTTGCAAGATGGTGGGGTATGGATAATAATTTAAGAAATATTGTGTAGGTAGTACTTACGTCAACATTGATGCCTGGCAAAGGAAATGCCTGTCCCGGTGGTTTATTACGCAGTACATCGCGATAAAATTCATGGCCATCTTTGTACCATTTCACTGAATACTATGACACTCTTAAAGCGCATTATATGATTCGGTATTTTCACCTCCGTCATGGTTAATGAGTTTCTAATATCTGCAAGAGAGGAAAAAGCGGAAAAAAGAGAGCAATAAGTAAAGGTAAACTAAAATTTCTATGGAACGGTTTATACGGAAATTAATATTGTAAAAAGCTTATTCCGTCTACGTTGTTGCCTGGCAAATAAATTTTCATTCTGCCATAACAATTGTTTGCAACGTTCAATTCCCTAATGGGATAAAGTGCTGCACAAAAACAATATCTTGTAACAACTAATGATTATCATTTGAAAAATTAACGATAGGGAACTGTATGGAGAACTTAGAATCCAAAATAGAAAATGTTTGACGTTCACGTTTTTAGCTTTTTTATGTTTATTCTGTTACAAATTGGTTTTCACGTAAATTAGATGAGAAAACAATGAAAACTAAGTAAGCAAGACAATCGGCGATATGGATTAAGTAAAGTTATAAAAACGAAATAGCAAATAAAACGAGGAGAAGTACAAAAAAGTATGCTAAACACCAATATTGCAGCTGGGGTTTCAACTCTTATGCGCTGTCATGAGCGCGTATTCGTGTATTTTTAAAAGAAGTTGTTTGACAAGAACCACAGTGGGGAAAAATGAACAATCGCATCAATCTATTAAATTTAAAGTTGCGTGAATATATAAAGATTTAAGGACAGTTCAATCTAGTCCTTGCTCAATGCTATGGCTTTGAAAAAGTTCTACATTGTAATCTTGATGACAGATTAGATAGTCTACAACAATCGTCCCCAAGAAGCCCTGTGTGCTAATTTTAAAAGGTAATAGTAAAACGTTAATTTAAATTCCTTTGGAGTGACAAAGTGCCGCTACTTCATAAGGGTTTGATTATATTACAAATTGAATTTGTTCAGACATACATAACTTATCATTACAACCCTTCAGTTAGGATAACGACCTACATAGTTTCTCATACCACTTATGTTGTGTGTGTTAATTTGTACATGAATAGCGGAACCGACTGTTTACGGTCGCATTCGAATGAAAGATTCTTGAAAAACTTTACATAGCAATTTTTTATATACTCTCCGATCTTTTGTCAGAAATTAGAGATTGTCACCGAAGAAATTAATTTTATTTTACTCTCAGAGTTTTTGTGAAAAATCTGCTGAGAGGAAGTCGTCTAAAAAATATTTATTCAGATTTCGATTTGCTGGAGGTGTCTGACTTAAGGTTTGGCATACACATTACCCACTAGAGTACATCTATACACTGTTATTATTCGGTCCACTATCAATTACGGATGTGAAAACCTATTAACATTAATAAATTGGACGGAGCAAATAAAACTAGCGTCGTAATGTAGTGGGTTGTTTGTAGCCTTAGGAGACGCTAGATCGTGGTGCAGATATTTCTTTGACAAAAACTGAAAGTTTAAATGAAATTGCTATGTAAGGCTTTTCAACTCTGTCATTCGGAGTTAATTTAAACTCTAGGTCCCTCCCCTCATGTAAAATATTGGCACAAATAACCTAGGTGGTGAAGCTAGGTTGTCGTCTTTACTAAAGACTTGTAATATAATGTACTAAGGTACGTATGCAAGCAAGCAAGAAAGGCTGATATTTCTCAATATAACTCATCATTCTCCACCCTTTGAATGTTATGAGGCTTTACATATATTTGCGACAAATCTTTTATTCAATGCTTAGGTCATTTTGGGCTTAACATATTTGGCAAAACAAAATATTTTGGGAATGTTAAGAACAGCGCTCCACATAATTCGCCACTGAGGCCCAATTCTCTCTGCTCGCAATCATAACCCCGACAATGTTAGCGGCCGTTATCGTCCCGATCATCGACGTCAGTGCAGAGCGATAGCTCTGCCAGCGTGCACATTTGAAGATAGTGTGTTCCGCGTCATCTACTACCTCCTCTTCTTCGTAAAGGCAATAAGGCGAGGTGGTCTTGCCCATTCTGTTGAGATATTTCCTAAAATATCCGTGGCCCGATAGCATCTGTGTAACATAAAAATTTACTTCTCCGAATTTCCGACAGATCCATGGCTTTATTTCCGGGATGAGTCTCGCCGTCCACCTTCCTCTATCCTCGCTGTTCCATCGTCGTTGCCATTCTGAAATTGTGTTTTCCCTGAAGTGACCGGTTATGTGGTTTCCAGCCGATTTCGCCTTATAAATCTTCATCCGCTCTGCTGCCAGTAGATCGACAGGGATTGTACCTGCTATCACAAGTACGGCTGGGGCGGACACCGTACGATATGCCGACGCGATACGTAGTGCACCCGTTCTCTGTACCGCTAGAAGTAAGTTCGCCCGTTTTTCAACCCCTAGCGTTTCGGCCCAGATTTCGCTCCCATAGAGCATAATGTTGCTTCCAACATCCATCAGGAGTCTCCGTCTCGCCGGTAGCGGGCCTCCAATATTCGCCATTAATCTGCTGAGCTGCCCGACGATCTTCCGGGCTTTGTCAGCCGAGTACTGAATCTGGTATGAAAATTTTAGCCTGGGGTCCAGCCTTATTCCCAGGTATCTTACCGAGCTCTTGGTCCTAATTACCTCGCTTCCAATACTCATGTCCACCTGTAAGGGGATACGGCGACTAGTGATCAGCAGTAATTCTGTTTTGTGCTTGGCCAGGTCTAGGCCGTGGGATTCCAACCATCTTTCCGTTCTTAGCATGACACGTCTCAGTTTTCTCTGCGCCTCTTCCGTATTCCTGGCCGTGATGACGGCAGCAATATCATCTGCATATCCCACCAAAAAAGTTCCATCTGGCATATCCTCTCTTAGAATTCCATCGTAGTTGACGTTCCATAGGTCAGGGCCAAGGATAGATCCCTGTGCCGCTCCTGATGTTATATGTTTCACCCTTGGTCCCGAGCTTGTGTTATACAACAGCTGTCTGTTACTCAAATAACTACTTATCATGGCCAGAATGTAGTTTGGTACCGAGAAATTGTATTCCAAAGCATTTAATACATCGCTCCATCTTAGACTATTAAACGCGTTTCTAATATCCAAAGTCGCAAGCAGTAGCACTGGCCTCGTAGAGCTATTCCCACGTTGTGTGACCATCGCCGCTTCTGTCACCTCTCTCAAGGCGTCAATGGTAGACCGACCGGGTCGAAATCCATATTGTCTGGCAGACAATCCGCCACTATTCTCAATAGCCGCAGTAAGCCGTGGCTTCAAAAGCCTCTCGAGCAGTTTTCCCGTCGTATCCAGCATGCACAGTTGCACACAATGTTGTGTGTGGTAATTTGTACATGAATAGCGAAACCTACAATTTAAGTTCTTGAAAAACTTTACATAGCAATTTTTTATATACTCTCCGATCAGAGATTGTCACCGAAGAAATTAATTTTATTTTACTCTCAGAGTTTTTATCAAAAATCTGCTGAGAGGAAGTCGCCTAAAAAATATTTATTCAGATTTCGATTTGCTGGAGGTGTCTGACTTAAGTTTTGGCCTACACATTACCCACTGGAGTACACCTATACACTGTTATTATTCGGCCCACTATCAATTACGGAAGTGAGAACCTATTAACATTAATAAATTGGACGGAGCAAATAAAACTAACGTCGTAATTTAGTAGGTTGTGTGTAGCCTTAGGAGACGCTAGATCGCGGTTCAGATATTTCTTTGACACATATCTCTCAGTGGTCTTCTAAAAAAAACTGAAAGTTTAAATGAAATTGCTATTAAAAGCTTTTCAACTATGTCATTCGGAGTTAATTTAAGCTCTAGGTCCCTCCGCTCATGTATAATATTGGCACACACTGTTTACTAAAGTCTTGTAATATAATGTACTAAGGTACGTATGCAAGCAAGCAAGAAAGGCTGATATTTCTCGATATTTCTCGAGGCTTTACATATATTTGCGACAAATCTTTTATTCAATGCTTAGGTCATACTCTTGATACGGGTTTGATGTTCGTTCATTGATCATTTTGGGCTTAACATATTTGGCAAAACAAAATATTTTGGGATTGTTAAGACCAAGCTCTCCTGGTGGTACATAGCTTTCATCGTATGCACATGAAATGAGTTCTTGTAGAAAGTATTCCTTCGAAAAGAATTACTGTTATCGCTTATGCAATTGGATATTGTGTAGTTCTTGGCAGAGTTTGCATTGGCTGGGAAGAGATCCATAACATCCTATGCTTATAGGCTAGTAGGCCTTTATAGGTTTGTAGCCTAATTGTGCTTACTACTGTTTTTAATCTAATAAAATATTCAGAAATTGGCAAATGATAGGAAAATTAGAAGAAAAGTAGAAGACGATGTGTACCCATTTCGGAAATCATTTCATATTTTCAAAAGTATTTCAGTTCGGACTTTGAATCTCAAAAAATCTTTTACGAAGCGAATCCCTGATTTCAATTACGAATATTTAAGGTAGCAACCAACAGTTGCAGACATTTAAAACAGCTATGGATACGTATTACGATCCAGTTTTGTGAAGTAAACTAATGCCCCTGTCTTAGTGTTTAAAATTTGAAGCCAAACCACTACCACACAAATCATTGAGCTTCCACCAATTATATCAGCGAACTATACCACCAACTTCCGTTTTAAAGCATCTGATAGTGTCTTAATGTTTGAGATTTGCTACCAAGCCACGGCTACACTACTCATTGAGCTTCCCACTGTATCAACCCGTTTTTTGTTTCTTATTTAGAAAAGTTTAGCACTAAGAATTACGCCAACCATTACTTTATGGTGGCAAAGTTTCCTTGGAAGACAAATGATGTTGACGTGTTCTGAAGAACTAAAAAAATATTAAAAAGGAAACACTGCAACTATAAAGACAAACGCAAGAAGACATCATCAACAAAAAAAAACAAACAAGCAGAAAAACACAAGCAAACAGTTAATGTACCGTCATCATTTTCGAAGAATAACGATAAAAACAAAGAAAATTAAAATTAAAAGAAAACAAAGAATTAAAAATGAAATGGAACAACTGAAAAGAAAAATTTTTATACACACATTCAATCCTTTTATATAAACAGCCTTTATAAGCATGCAATCACTATCTACTAGGGTATGCTAATCGCGAAATCCCGAATGCCGATTTTTTGGAATTTTCGGGATTACGAAATCCCGAATCCCCGGGATTTTTAAAAACATTTCCCAGGCTTATTCGGGATTTTCGGGATTGTGAATTCGTACGTGTTTAGACGCTGCAAAAAGTATTGAAAATAAAATTCTATATCACTCGGCTTCGATAATAGCCGTGAGGAAGACACCATTTAAGATAAGAATGCAAAAGCCCTATAAAACAAATTAATAGGGTAACTGTTTTAGAAACTCTGAAGTTGCCGTGGTCTAGTAGGTAGTGTGCTGGCTTATTAGACGTAAAGCCAGGAACAAGGTCAATAATACTGACTGAAGGGTTGTAATGGCCAATTATGTATGTATGCACAATTCAGGCATGACAAAAGATCTGTCGATCCTCGAAAGTATTATACATTTAGACTTAAAGGTATTGATGCAAAGTCCATTGGCCGAGACCCAGTTGACTATACTAACTAAATCACGATTATAGAAATCCAAACAAGAATCAATATTCTCCCTAGTAGTACTAGTATAAAGCTGCACATCATTAGCAAACATATGAACATTACATACATACATACATAATTGGCCATTACAACCCTTCAGTCAGGATTACGACCTAGCTTCTCACACCGCTTGTGTTGTGTGCGCAGTCTAAAGTCGACTCCGAACGACAGATTTTTGAGAAGGTTTTCATGGCAATTTTTACTCTCAGAGTCTTTGTTATTAAGATGAACTTACTGTAATCTATTTAGTTTTTTGTTTTTATATTTTATTTTTAATGATTTATAATTCTGATCTACATAATTGGAATACAAATGATTTTGTTACAAAAATATTTTTATTATTAAGAGAAAATCGCGATTTTTCTCGGGATTTTTCGGGATTTTTGTATCCTGTTTGGCATCCCTACTATACTTGCACGCATTTATTGTGTCATTTTCATTGTCTTGGTATTTGTAAATAGAAATTGTTTTGTTATAAATTTTATTTCCTTTTCCCCTTTCTTTCATCTTTCACTCTCTAGTGGAGATAATAATAACAACAGTAGGACGAAGAGAATGCAGCTGAACATTGAATGATTAAATAAATTTTGCATACAATAACAACGATTATAATAACAACAATAAATTCTAAAATACATTCTCTCACACTCTCCTCTCCACTAGTTATAGTTGTTGTTATTATTGTTTTCGTATTTCCTAATGTTATGTTAACATTATCAACAACACCAGCTTTATTTAAAAAACGGATAGCGAGATAGCGAGAGAGTGAGAGAGAGTACAGAGGATGTTGTAAAGTATTCCAAGCATTAACTTTTAAGTTCTCAGTTCTTCTTGCGAAGCGAGATAGATTACCTGTATGCGGATGCAATGCAGGCAAAAATCTTTTCTTTATGCAAATTTCAAAAATATGAAAGAAATTCTTTGTTGCTGTTGTTATAATGGGCTTAACATAATCTTTTGCCAGAGTAATAGAAGATATGTCGGCGATAATGTTATTATTATTCTTTGCGAACAGCATAGAATTTATCGTAGGAATTTAAATTCTTAAGTAAATTCAAGTAAACTAGGGGGATAATACTTGGCGCTTTAAAAATGTTTTTTTGTGGTGGCACACATCGATTATCGACTGAAAACGTTGGAAAAAAAGTATACCCGAAGTTGTATATCGCATAAGTAAACGTTAAAGTGTAAACATTATTGTCTGAATTTTGCTTATGAAAATCAATTACAAAAAAATTAACGAAGGATATTGAAGCCGTCAGGTAGTGAACTGTAACAATAGAATTCCAACGATATTTTAATTTGCATAAACTGAAGTCCTTAGTTGAAATATTTAACTTCTGCCATGTAGTTCCCATTCCCATTTGAATTTTCTGATTCAAATCAAGGGTGATTTTTGTTTTGTTATCGTCCAGAAGCACTTATTTTTGAAAAATTTTGGTCAGAATACATAAATTTTTTTGTGCGATGAGTGCTTGAATTAGAAAACACATTCTGTCGCAGTCCATAACATACAACCGAAAATAATACTTTACACTTGTAAGGTAGTTTGATTCTGTGCGACTTTGATGCATGCTTTTCGAGTGTTATTGGTACATCGCGATTTATCACATCGTGTTCCTTCTATTTCTTTAAGACTACACTAACCTAGTGGGAAAATGCGGAAACTATTTTGACAAATTTGTCTCATTACGACTCGTATTTTTTCAGCGACTTTCTTTCAGCAGATTTCTGATACTAGTATGTAGTAACTAAAATTGCCATGAAAAATTTTAGACAAATATGCGTTCGGAGTCGACTATAAACTGTAGGTCCATGTACTCATGTATAAAATTTGCACACACAACAAAAGTGGTGTGAGAAGATTGATCGTAATCTTAGCTGAACGATTGTAATAATCAACTCCGTATGTATGTATATGGAAAAAATTCTCTTATTTGAAAAATTTAGTACTCTTTACAAGTACTTTGTAAGGTTTCTACTTATAAGGTGTTCGAAAAGAGCAGATAAAAAAAATATTTTCAATCTTCGAAAACTCTTGAAACTTAAAATTTTATAACCCGCCAATCTCTTAAATATTTGAAAGGTCTTGATGCTCCATCAGAGTCAAATTATTCATTATGAAGCTCTACTGAGGAACGCTCTGTATACCTTTTGGAAACGACCACTAGAGATCATCATATCATCATCATATGATCAATTTGGCGCCTCTTTTGATTTTCTTCAAACGTCTTAACGGTTAAGTTTCGATAACTTAGAAGAACTATGGCTTGTGGAAAATCACAGTATTCCCTTCTGCAGGATACAATGCTTCTAAAAATTTTCTCCAACGCGCAAGATATGGTGCCAGCATAGTTTCAGTAAGCTTCGTCTAGTTCAGACCATAACCTATATTTGAGGAACATTGTAGGGCCTATATCCCTGGTACTAACCCCAATCTCTAGTGCCCCATTTAACTACTTACGATTTCTGAAAATGATTTCTGGCCTACGCTCTTTGTTAACATCAATTAAATTTTTAATCACCGTAATAGTCATGTTGGCATATAGTTGAAAATCTTCCATGCACAGTACTTAATGAATTGCGTCAGTAGGTCACCTTTCTTTTCAGAATGATGCAGGCTTCACTAAATTCTGTTCAATAAAATACATAATTGGTCATTACAACCGTTCAGTCAGGATTATTGACCTAGTTTCCAACACTACTTATGTTGAGTGCGTGAATTTTATTCATAAGTGGCGGGATATACACTGTAAAGTCGACTCCGAACGACAGATTTTTGAGAAACTTTTAATGGCAATTTTATTTACTTTCAGACTTTTTGCCAGAAATCTGCTGAGAAGAAATAGCCAAAAAAATACTTTTTGTATTTTATTTTGATGTCTGGCCCTGGCTTTTACGTCTAATAAGCCAACACACTACCTACTAGACCACGGCGACTTGTTCAATAACACTTATCGGTATTATACAGAAAATGTCTTTCAATGAAATCCTACTATGTCGTACTATGAAATCTTTAACCCAATAAGTTTGATGATGCGGAACTCTTTTAATGTGCTATCCTGCCATCAGCCATCAGTCATCAGTTTGAAATTGTGTTTCTACAATCCATCATCTGACCAGTGTTTTCCTAACTGTCCCTGCCTCATTATCCATCTCCCTGTACCTATCTCTGTCTTTCTATTTTCAAACCTGATTTGAGCCTGCATCTCCTTATCTCATTGAACTTTTTCATGAGAAAAGATGAATATTTTTTTTTCTAAAATTTATTTACAACAAATTATTATGCTTATGGCTTTAAATAATTTTATTACTTCTTAATACATTCCCAATTATTTTAATCGTCCCGTAATTAATGTCTTTATAAAATTCCCATTTAATTCATGAAATCTTCTTAAGACAGAAATCCTTAAAAATAAATTTTATTTTCAAGTATTTCAAATTCAAATTGTTATCATAACGTCATCATTTGTATACTCTTTGGCATATACTACTTATAGTGTCAACTCTGTTGTCTGCAATACCCAGAATAAAAAGAATGATAAGGACGACAACTTGTTATTGTTGTAGCTGTTATATTTGCTGTTGTTGCTGAGTATTAACATTATAACAATTCCGTTTATATGCAGTATTTTCTATTAAAACCTCACTCTCTATCTCTCTCTCTCCGGCACTTGTTAATGTTATTTCCTTGGAAGAAGACTAAAAATAAACAACAAGAACAAAAGGCTGCTTTAACAATAATATCAATGACAATATCTTCTACGTGCATTACAAAAGCAGCACTAATATGTGGCACCAAAAGTTCTTGCACGACAGCAGCATCAGTAGGACACAGTAGCAGCAGCCTCTCTCTCTGTATATGAATATCGCTGTATGTTATGCAGCAGGAAAAAGTTACTGCATATATTTAGTAAAAGGTTTTAACATTATAAACATCAACATACGCACATAAACACTTGAATGCACGTCTGTATAAGTAAAGTTTATAAGAAAATCATAAATTAAAAGCATTTGTGCGTCTCTTCTACAAATAAACACAGTCTTTAACTCTTATTCTCTCTTAAACAAACAAAGTTACTCTGTGTCAACATAAAGTACAATTCAATGAACGTATTAAATAAATGTGCGAGTGTATGAGAGTGCATGGGTGGGTGTATATTTATTGCGGATTTTACATGCACTGCCGTCTTAAGTTTATGCCAATAAAAGATGCACACATTCACAGCTGAGGTCAATTAATTAGAAATGTAAGATGTAGTAGCAAAACTCTAGGAAGTATTGTGTTGGCTTATTAAACGTGAGGTCACGGTTAAAATCCCAGGGAAAGATTTCCTGCAAAGCGATTTATAAAAAAATATTTCTTCTGTCTTTTTGTAAGCAACAACACTTGTTAGTTATTCTACTTTGCTCACAACCTTTTTGGAAATACAACACTAACAACTGTTTTCTTCAAACGCAACTTGTCTGCACACAAGTCTGATCGATATAATTAATTCTCACTGCAACTAACGTAACGTCGTCTTAGACGATTAAATTCAAACTCCGAATACAACGTGCCGTCTGCACACGCGACTGATTCAACTCAAGCTCTGAACTCTGAATCCTCCTTACTCGATTTGTTTTGCCTTTTATATAACTGGATTATTAGTGTGTTGAATGCCCTCGAAGGATGATAACGGCCTTCGGGAACATTCTAAAAATGTAAACAACTTCTTTTCATATTTGTTGTTCTTATTTATATTCGTCCAGGCAGATTAGTTGTTGTTTGTTTATTTGTCTATCCGCTATTTTCTACTGCACATTGTTGTTGATTGTTTACTTCTTTATTCGCTTTATTTTATTGTTGGTTATTTACATCTTTTATCCCTTATTCTTGCTTATTTTTCGATCTTGTAAACAAGATGATGCCATATTATTTACTTATTCATCATTGATCACGTGAACAGTGCGCTGTTTTATTTTTGAAGTTTTTGTTTATCATTTTAACAACTTAATTTCCACTTTCGTAACATTATATTTATCGGGTGGGCCATCTATTGGTTTAAATTTGGACCGCAGGTCATTGCAAATCAGGGAATACATATGTCATTCTATTCTATCATAAAATGTATAATATTATCTCCAATGAACGTAATACATCGAATTTTGAGGCATGAGAAATGTTGGGATTTATTGGACCAACGAGAAACTCGGGGATAAAGCTCATTTTCATCTTGGTGAGTACGTTATTAAGCAAAATGGTCAATTGGCACCTACGAAGCTGCGATTTAACACCATTGCACTATTTTATGTGGGGCACCGTTGAAGAATAGTGTTATCCCGACAAACCAGAGACAATTGAGCATTAGGCGGCCAACATTCGAGATGCCATTGCCAAGAGACGACCCCATACACTCGATAAACTTTATGAAAATTGGTTCGATCGAATGAGGTGCCCTTATAAATGAAATAATACAACAACAAAATAATAAATATGGCAGAATTTCAAATTGTTTTTGTTTTTTTTTTTGCGTACTTCCGATAAACTGTATAAAATTAATTTTACAATTAATTTGTATTTACAATTTAGAATGTACATCTATTTTCATGCCATCAGCTGTACATTTTCTTAACACATGCAAAGAGTATACTTTTAGGGAAATACTCATACATTTTCATATTTTCAAATTGAAGCATAACTTTCTTTGTCTATTGTTGTAAGACTAACGAAGCCATATTCTTTGGATTTTCATTGAACATGCAAACGTTTGTTCATTCATTCATTTATTCACTCAACTGATCAGCCATTCATTCATTCATTTATTCATTCCTTCATGTCATACCACTTCTGGTAACATGTAGTCTTATGTACCGGATGGAGTTTTATGTAAACATTGTATCTTCAATGTCGTTTATGGGTTCCACTTATAATTCCCCTTTAACTCAAGTATTCAGTTTGCATTATTTGGTTGATTTGGTGCACATTAAGGGGTATATATATACAGTCAACACTCCTATAACGCGGTACTCTCAGAACGCGGTTTCCATATAACGCAGGGCTGAAATTGCGACAGCCCTCCTATAACGCGGTACTCTTATAGTGTGGTTTACGTTCAACTTCCTTGATTGATGCACCCACCTCAAAATAAGGAAAATGAATGGGTGCCAAATATCGATTTACAAAGATGTGAAAAAAGAACTAAATTTGGCTAAACAATTGGAACTTCATTTCATTCAAACTGATCATTCAACGGTGCGCAGCGTAAAGTTTAAAAGAGAGTTAAGACATTGCTTAGCTCATTATAGAGAGGTTTTAGTGGAGTTAGAAAAAGAAAGCTACAACCGAAAATCAATAAATGAAGATGAACCAAGTAAGTTGTACCTGAAATCTGAGTTTCTTATAGCACGGTTTCCATATAACGCGGTACGCACTCACCGCGTTATAGGAGGGTTGACTGTACACATACTTACTATTAGCATTTGCAACATGAAGAAGAATATATAAAGTTTCCTCCTTAGGGATCTGAGTTCAATAATGAATTTTGCAAAGCATTTGTTACAGTATTTTCTATTTTCTCTCGCTCTTTCTCTCTCTCTTCGTTTCTTCTATGTTCCTATTCACTAGTTTTCTTGTTCACTATTCAGGAAGTCTCCATTATTTATTGAAGGGATGTATGCTGTCTGATGAAGTTTTGGGACAATACTTTAAAAATTCGTAATTAGTTGGGATTTTCTAGGATGGATAAATGAATTTCATTATACGGATGTGCATTCTCGAATTGAACAGCGTGGGATTAGTGGTCATTGGTTTTGACAATTAACTCGAATGTGTATGTTTTAAATTGAAAATGAATTTTTTAGAGTGTTCTCTTTCGTTTTTGCATTATAAGGTGTCATTATAAGGACATTTTCATTTTCCAATTTTTTAAAAAATTATTTTTTTTATTGTTTTCTTGACTTTATCAAACAATCTTTCTTTTTGTGTTCATTATGACTTTCCTTTCGTTCTTAATTATGCATGCGCCTATAAATACATGCTTATATGTATGCATATAACATCGTAGTAAAGTCTGTACTCCAGGTAAAGTTATAGAGTATAAGTAGTTATAGCCAGCCAGTATATAAGTGAAGTGTGATTGAACTGGAAAGTATGTGTCTAAACTGCTTGCTCATGCTTTGGAAAAAAAAATTAAAGAAAAAATCTGTTTAATGAAGTCATAAGTTTACGGAAAAAAATTTAAAGTTCTTAAGGAAAAACTGTTCTAGATGAAGGGTACACATACGAGCACATACATACATACATACATAATTGGTCATTTCAACGATCTACTCAGGATTACTACCTAGCTTCTCTACGTCTACCTAGCTTCTTACACCATTTAGGGAAAAAAATTAAAGTTCTTAAGGAAAAACTGTTCTAGATGAAGGGCATACATACGAGTACATGCATACATACATACGTAAGTGGTCATTACCACCCTATAGTCAGGATTACTACCTACTACTGACACCACTTGTGATGCGAGCTTTAATTTTATACATGAGTAGCGGGATCTAAAGTTCAATAGCCGTCTCCGAACGACAGATTTTTATTTTTTGAGAAGCTTTTCATGACAATGTTATTTACTCTCAGCGTTTTCGCTAGAAATCTGCTGGAAGGAAATCGACGAGGAAATATTTTCATATTTTCGTTTTGATGTCTGCCCTGGGATTTGATCTCATGCCTTTAAGTCTAATAAGCCAGCATACTACCTACTAGACTATCATTCGTAATATCATTCATTCCTCGTCTCTATTCGCTTATCTTAAAAGAGAACAATTTCCTGTGAGAATAGATGCTTGGATGACTACACTGATCCAACCAAGGAAAACAGTCAGCTCTTTTAAAGGGTGATTTTTTAGCTATTATCTTTTTGGGAACACTAGGTTGAAACAGCTTACGCATGTTTCGTGTTTTGTTTCACTGTCCAAACATCAGTTCAGTTTGGTTTATAATTTAACCATGAATCGTCTTATAAACGAACAATGCTCGAAAATTATTGAATTTTATTATCAAAATGCATGCTCTGTTAAGAAAGTTCATCGCGCGCTTCTTCCTTTTTACGGTCAGTTTAATCGACCTTCAGTAGCTATTCGGGCTATTGTGACTAAACTTCGCAAAAAATTTACATTGTTGGACATTAATCAACCAAAACGCTTACGTAGAGTGCGAACTGAAGAAAATATTGCAGCTGTATCGGCCAGTGATAACTGATGGCCATCAATTATCGATTCATTGCCGTTCGCAGCAATTGGACCTCTGTTACTCAATAACGTGGAAAATTTTGCGGTAGGATTTAGGTGTGAAGCCTTTCAGCTGGTGCAAGAATAGAAGCCGCAACGCAGAATTTTTGGTGAATGGGCTCTTGGAAAGTTGGTTGAAAATCCACTTCGCTATTCAGCGACGAAGTTCATTTTTGGCTCAATGGATACGTAAATGAACAGAATTGTCGATTTTGGAGTGAAGATCAGCCAGAAGTATTGCAAAAGCTAGTTTGGTGCTGTTTATGGACTGATGGCATCATTGGATTGTACTTCTTCAAAGATGCTGCGAATCGTAATGTAACTGTGAATGGTGAGCGCTACCAACTTTTTTTTTGCCCAAAATGCAAGAGCTTGACTTGCATGACATGTGGTTTCAACAAAACGGTGCCACATGCCAAACAGCATCCGTAACAATGAACTTATTGAGAGGTAAGTTCGGTGAACATTTTATTTCACGTTCAGGACCGGTAAAGCCTTTAGATTGTGGGGTTATGTCCGCTTCAATTGACGTTTTGGAAGGCAACATTGGAGCATTTATTCATAAGATACCGGCCAAAATGTTGGACAGAGTATGCCAAAATAGGACTAAGCGGATGGACCATTTGAGGCATAGTCGCAGTCAACATTTGCATGAAATAATCATTAAATATTAAATTATATGGACCGTACTATCGATTCAAATAAAGATTTCATGCACTTTTCTGAATTATATGCGTTTTTTTTTAATGTTCCTGTAGCTCTTAAAATATCACCCAATATTAAGCCCATGAGATCAAAAATGTGGAAGCTATTCATTGTTATTCTTCTTAAGAAAGATTTCGTTTTTTATGGTTATAAGATTTGCCTAAAGACTTAAGCATAAAGATGATGTACCTGGCAAAAGAACAAATTTGATACCCAATTGCCCTATTTACAATGAAGGGCTGCCACTCCATTGCATTGTTTTTCAAAACACGAACTTGTACGAATTTCAACAAACACCCCAGAACATAAAATTTAAAAATGATTTTTTTTACAGAATATCCTTAAAAAGGATATGAATGATCGTCCTTGGGCAAATTGTATACAACTTGAGTCGCTCTAATATATATATACGTACGTACGTAATTGGTCATTATAGCCCTTCAGTAGGACCCAGTACCACTTAAGTTCTGTTTGTTTATTTGATACATGAGTAGCAAGACCTTTAGTAAAACTTTTTGAGAAACGTTTTTCTTCTTTTAATCTCCGAGTTTATTTTGTCAGAAATCTGCAAAAAGGACGTCGCCAAAGAAATATTTTTTCATATTTCGTTTTGTTGGAGATGTCTGTCCTAGGGTTTCACATCGAAGAAGCCAATACAATACCTACTAGACTAAGGACTTAATGACGCTTGAGCTTATCCGAATTATTTAGTCTTTCTGTACTTGTTTATCTATTTGGTTTAAACTTTATTTCGCCTATGCAAAGTTCGTGGTGAATGGCAATATCTGATCATGTTTTTATTTACTGTCATCTGAAAATGATTGTCTTCATTTCTTACTCCACTTTATATTTTTCCTCCTTCCCTCCTTTAAGACATTGTACAATGGGTCAGTTCGACCTTCGGGTATTGTGCCTGTCTTGTTCGACAGGTACACGTCCTCTAACCTAACCTAAACTAGCCTTACAATTTTATCACAACATCTACAAGTTTCAGGAGGATGCTAACGTATATCAAAACCATATCGCGGTGGCTACAAGGGTATAAGTAAGTGTTTTGTATGACATATTCGACAACAGTTCTGATGTTTTTAAGCGTCAAACATAACTACAATGTTTATATACATAATCGTATAATTGGGTCGATTTAAATGGTTTACTACACCTGGCATGGTGGAACTACGTATTCGTTTGGGAAATATTCGAAGTCGAACGTGGTAATGAGGGAAATGGCGGGTTTCATTCCACGTGCATGGTGTAAACTAACCATTAACGGATCTGAAAACGGGTAACAAAATGCGTTATATAAGAGTGAGATTATTGACAGAACGCATAACCAATTTACCGAAGTTTTTTTAGTTTTGAAGCTTTAAGCCGTAGATGTAGACATTAAAATCATTGCTAAGAATTTCAAAATTCTCCAACCAAAAGTAAGTAGTTTGTAATAATTACAAGGAATGTTTAATCAATTTCATCTGGATGTCGAATATCCATGTTATAAATAAAAATTACCATGAAAAAATTTCTTAAAAAATCTGTCGTTCGAAGTCGACTTTAAACTACATGTTCGAACACTCGTGCATATTATTAACACACACAACATACAAGTGGTGTAAGAATCTAGGTCGATAATTGATCGTTGCTTGTTTTTTTCTATTATGCAAGCTTGCAACTTAAATTTTCCTTCCTATGCACACAACAATGACCAACTTTCATTGCATATTATGACATGCCATCAACATTACCTGTCATACCAGAAAAAAAAATTTCTTTGTGGGTCTTAATATTTCAAAAATATTTATGATTTAAAGGCCTATTTATAGCATAAAAGTCATAACGGCAACCGGTCATAAAACAGCACACATATGAGGCTATTTTTGTAGAGACTTTCTTAAAAGAGCCTTGATTTGAGTTCTTTTGTGTTTGGCAAAAGAAAAGAAAATTGTCAACAGACTTTATGTTCTTTGTAAAATGTGTACAACTGTTGGCTACTTTGTAAATCTTGTTGTTTCCTTTGTTCATTTTGTAGCTTGCTTTGTTGTTTTGCTGTTCCTTGGTTATTAGGGGCCTTAGGATATTGCCCTAATGTGTTTCATTTTTTTTTTTTTTGCTGCTATTGTGTGATACTTGTGCAATATTTAAATATTTTTATGATAGATGTATAAACGCTAGCAATAGGCTCTGCGTAGAAAAGTGTAGACGGTGAAGACATAAGGATTTATATAACAAAAGCCTGTTGGAGAGTCGATTGAGGCAGATACATATAAGGAAATATACAAACAATTATTGTCACATTTAAGAAAGAGGAATTGAGGAAAATAAACTTTAAAATGCATTATTAACTCTTATGTAAAATATATCAAGTAACAGGGTGCTCCACGGGAAGAATATTTCGTTTGGAAATTAATTTTCAAATGAAAAACTGCCTTTCCAGTTAAATTCTTACACATAAATTAATTATTGTTAGTAAATCTAAACACTTTAACTATAATTGCTCTTTCTAAACCCAATATTTATATTGACATTCCTGCTAAGATAACACATCCTATAGAGGCAGCATTATGAACAATCTAGTGCCTGAGGTCATGCTCATACAATAGAAGTTACGTTTATCATGACTGCTCTTAAGATATTCAAATAAACGTTGGCAAATATCAATAGACCACATACAAATAAACAAAGGAAACCCCTTAACAGATGAACCATAAAGTGTGGTATTTGCATACAAACAGTTAAGGTTAACTAATTAGCAAAAGAATAACCAGTTAAGAAAAAAAATATTTCCAACGTAACAAAACAAAGAACAGTTTCCAGGCTAGACATCAAAAATAAAAAATACATAAACCATTTTTTCGGCGATTTCTTCTCTTTCTCTTCTTGAAAAGTTTCTCCAAAATCTGTCGTTCGGAGTCGACTTTAAACTGTAGGTCCCGCCACTTCTGTATAAAATTAACACACACAACATAGGTGGTGTGAGAAACGATTGCTGTAGACTTTCTAATGGTGACAATTTTATAGTCACTAGCAGCAACTCGTTTCCTTACCGTTCTCATCTTCCCTCTTTCCACCTTTCCTAAAACCTGCACAATGCACTGCATGAGTAGGGGTCATCCCCTGAGTGCTGGTTTTATAAAAAAAAACAAATCAAAGTATTACTTAAACTCTTATGGTACTAATTAGTTTTAAGCAGCTGTATATATGACAACACACAAGAAGAAAGCGAAAAGCAAATCATATTCGTATTTCCATAAACTATATGAGCGTACTGACATGCAAACACTCTCACACTTTGGTATTTTTTGTTGCCATTGTTTTTACTTTTTTTTTGCAAAAAAAAAGGCCAAAGGATTGCTTTTTTTTAATTGTTTTCCTTAGTCTCTGTCGTTAAAATATTCATGCAGGCAGTTTTGTTTGTATTTAAAACAAAAACAGAGAGAAAAAATATTATATTACACTGGAAGAGAGAGAGGAGAGAGTTGTTTGTAGTAGTAACATACCCATAAACCAGTCTGTATAGGAGAGAGTGGTAAACACAAAAAAATACATACACGTACACAATGTAAATTTATAACATTCACATGCAAATTGAGCCAAACGACCTTATTATGCAAATTGCCAACAGCAAATGGAGAACAAAATTGATTTTCCTTGCTTTTATATATGCATACTCACACATACACATATGAACACACACGCGTGCTATGAGACAAACATACCGTAAAATAAATACATGCACTGTTATAAATACATACATATAAAGAAAATTCCTTTACGCTCTTCTATATATACACAGTTTACACTGGGTGTAAAAAAAAGAACTAGAACGAAGACTGTACATTTCGAAGTACATTTCTTGAAAAATAAAAGGGGTGCAGGCCCTAAATGGTACCAAATAAGGAGTGCGCACAAAAAAAAAACTGGACTTACACTTTTCGTTATAGAAATAAAACTAAGTGGCGGATTTTTATTTGGCGGAATAATATTTGAATTCGTTTGTGTATAAAATTTTTTTCTGGCAAAGGATCTCAAAGCATCCAACTTTTTGAGCCACTTTTCTTCCAGACATTTTAGGATGTTTTAGAAAAATACGTATTATTTTACTTGCTTTGTTTTGGTCGGCAAATCCTTTTTTTCTTCCACTTCCACGCTTTCTCTCAATACTCAAAGACTTCTTATATTGTTTTATTCTTGCCTTAGAAACTATTTTTTGGTTAACACCTGCGAACCTAGTGGTTTTTCATTGAAAATTTTAATTATTTTCTTACGACGTTCTTGTTAGGTGCCCATTTCCAATAAACTAATTTCGCTATTGTAATGAAATTTAGCACATGGATTTTGAATCAGATGACTAACAAAAACAATGTAACGGTATTCATTTTTTTCAATTATGATAAAAGTTATAAGCTAAAAGTAGGACCATTTTTTTCGTGCGCACTCCTTATCTGGCAATTTAAAGAAAATACTCATGCAACCAGAGCGAAAATTGGTTAAGAAATCATAGAAAAAAAAAAAAATGATTTGTTTATCATTTAAAAGGGGTTTTCGTCCCAAACATATCCTTAGAAGTTGAGATGCCATGATGGAGTTTTTCAAGTTATTGACCCCAAGCCCGATCAGTACAGTTTCAAACCATAGATTTCTATTTTATACAATCATAGACTAAAGAATCTGTTCATCGTGATAACGCGATCTTAATGTTTACTGATGATCCAAAGACAGATATTGGGATCGAGTATTTACCTTGAGAAACTGTAAGTTTCTGGTGAAGGTTAATACAATGGAGAGGGCCACAAAATGTGTAAAATTCAAAGTAATTATTGTTGACAAGCGTTCTTCAAAGTAATTTGGTGTGGCTTATGAGTCGAGGTAACATACGTTCCCATTTACGTTGGTCCTGCTATAAATATAACAGATAAATAAGCACTAAGGCATATGGAACTCAAGTAGGCTTTTTCTACTTGCAACAAAATCGTTTGTAGTCGCCGTAGTCTAGTGGGTAGTCGGTTGGCCTATTAGATGAAAAGCTCGGGTTCGTCTCCCAGGTCAGACATCAAAACGAAATATGAAAACTTAAAATATATTTCGTCGGCGACTGCCTTTGAGCAGATTTCGACAAAAATTCTGAGAGTGTATAAAATTGCCATGAGGAGCTTCTCAAAAACTCTGTCGTTCGGAATTAACTGTAAATTGTAGGTCCCGCCACTCATGTATAAAGTTAACGCAAACAACATAAGTTGTCTGTGAATCTAGGTCGAAATCCTGACTGAATGGATATAATGACCAATTATGTATGTAACGAAATCGTTTGACCTTTTCTATTGTACATTTTCTTTAGGCCTCTATGGCAGCTTTTAGAACCTGTACTAACCTTAAGCAATCTCAATATATTTACTAAAGGCTAGGAAACGGGATGGTGTATTGATTCTGACGATTTTGGTATTTGGAGCTTGAGGAAGAAGTATGTTCAATTGATAAGGTCGCAGGTTATGTTTGGAGATTAAATTTTGAAACTTCGACAGTTGAAACAACATCCAAAGTATTAGCATTCGATTACTGGTGGGCATTATGTCGAACTGGTATTTGGAATGACAAACATGAGAAATTCGCACAACATATGCTTTGCAGTAATTTCCCAGGTCTATGAGAACGGCAGATTTTTGAAAACCTTTATGTTGTGCGTAACGGTTGGCTCTTGCGAGAATTGCTTGAGCTACACTCGCCGGTCTAGATGTGTTGCCCTTTAATGTCACTTCTTTAGGTTTAGGTTTAGGTCGTAGTGGTAGCTCTGATATCACAAAGCTTACTTGAGCATGCATGGTGGCCCGTTGTGATGCCACGGGTGAACGCAGTTCCTGTACTAACCAAGTTCTGCCAAATCAGGCAAAAGGAAGAAGTTGGTCAGTGTAAAGGCAGCACAATGTCAATGTCATTTCTTGCTTTATATTCTGGTTGTTATGGCAGTGACAAGAAATTCGCTCAATATGACTGAAAGCAAGACCCACCGTATGGGCAATCCATTATGATTATTGTAAGGACTTGTTTGGATCAAGGGAGTGGAGAATCGATTCAAATTTTCTGCATTAAAGACCTGCTTCATTGAAAACTGGACTAATTCGTTTAGGTGAAGTTATTTTTTAAAAATGGAGGTGCTTCGAAAAATTGTTACGTTTCGAATCAGATTGGGTTTGTCTGGAGTAATTATAGGTTTTTAGGCATCCAGATGAATTGTAATCGAGACTGTATAGTGGTAGAGGCTATCACAATGAACGTCATGACTGCTTTGTTGAGTTTAAAGCAATGCGAGATATATCTGGATAAAAATAGAATATGCACACGACTGCAACAAAAACAAACTCTAAAGGACCGAAATGTTTTGGATTATACATGTAAACATTAGGGTGGAAACAAATATTGAAACAACGATTTGGTTTAAAGAAAGTGTGTCAATTAACCCGTTGGTTTTATTTGTGGTATTTGTTTGGACATTTGCAGAATTTCGAGAATTAAGTGCCTTATGCTTGGTGGTAAGAGAATATTAAAAGTTGTGATTATTTTATAACTGGCTCTAGAGTATCCAAAGGTACTGCAAAACCAAAAACAGTGTGCTGAATAGGTTATCTAGGTATACAGGGTGGCTGATATATAATGCAACAAAGTAAAGCGCTATATTTTTTTAATTATTTTTTTTTTAATTTTATTGTTCAAAAGCAAAAAATGTTGGAAACAACATCAAATTTAGAATCAGTTTAGATTTGTTCGAATTGGCCACCTTTGGTACGAATTATGGCCTTCAAACGGCCGACAAAGCCATCACAGACTGCACGAAAGTGGCTCTGCGGTATTTTGGCCCATTCCCGGCGAAGCATCGTCTTGAGATGATCGACACCTTGGTATTTTTTAGTAAGAACCTTACTGTCCAAAATGACCCAGGCGCAAAAGTCCAACGGATTGAGATCCGGAGATTTGGTAGCCATTGTGCGGTAGAAATGAAGCGAGGAACCTCCTTTGGTTGACACGTGCTGAGTGCGGTGGTGCTGAGTCCTGTTGGTATGTCCATGATCTGCGGCTGAAATGTTTGTGTGCTCATTACTTTAATACTGTGTTTGAGACATTTTCCCAATAATATTCGGCATTTATTTTGACCCCACGGTCGGTGAATACGAGCGGGGAGCGGCAATCGGCCAGTTACGGCGGCCCACACCATTACCATTGGCGGCACTCAATTTGGAATGGCTTCTCATCGGAGAAAACCAAATTCGGTAACTGGCCACTTTCGTGCAAGCGAAGTTACTCCTTGGCTCATTTCCAGTCTAACTTTTTTTTTATCCATCGGTAAGTTCTTGCACTTTTTGGAACTTTAATGGTTTTAGTCCAAGTTTATTTTTCAATATGTGTTGCATTCGTTCTCGCGATATTTTCAGCAATTTTTCTACCTCTGCGGTGTGCATTTCGATCAAATCTAGCCTCCACTTTTCTGGTGATTTCTGGTGTTGTTACCGTGTTTTTTACTCCACTTTTTGGACGCGATGCAACACTGCCAGTATCACGGTAACGAACAATGGTTGCAAGAAACAAAAGATTTTTTCACATTTAAATGCTGGAGGGCTCTAACGATAGTCACCTGTTGTATTCCATCTAAATATAAAGCAATCACACTGTCACGCTTGAATTCCATGACAAATAACTTTTTTTCTGAATGCAATAGATTAAAAAGCTTTGGTAAGTTTGTAAACAATAAAATGAACTATCAATGGAATAAATCTGTCATGAGTCAGAAGAGCGGTTTAGAGATGATTACAACCTGAAGTTGGTTGCAATACATATCAGCCACCCGATATGCCCTACAAATGATCTCCCCCTTCGATAATTCCAAGAATTTCGAATCTAAAGTTTGGATTCGCATGAGCAAGGAACAAAATATTAAAAATTATTTTGGATTAAAAATTTTTTCAATTCGAAAACCGTAATTCGAACTTGAATTCCTAATATTTTCATGTTGAAATCCTAGCCGCTATAAAACGAAATCTCTTCTTAATTCCGAACAATTACTATAGAAAAGATTTCATTCATTTACATTTTTCTCAATTAAAGAATTGCTACCAGCCTAATACTACAACATAAGCAAATGTATGCAACAGGGTGTTGTAGAATTCCCTACTAACTGCTGATAGGTGCGGTTGTACATAGAGCCTCTATGTGTATGACTGCTACTAGTATACACAATATTTTCACTACTGCCATTAACCATGTAAGTTCAGTTTGTGGTTTTTCAATACTTTGCTGTTACTTGGTTCTGTTTTTTGCCTCTACATTTTTCCACATGGCTATGTGGCTATGCTGGTTTTGTTATTGTTGCTGCATGCCAGGACTTTTTTTGTGTGGCATTATGAAAAATCTTTTTCTATCGAAGCCACTTGTTTTTGTTTCTTTGTTGACTATTTGCCATACAAAAAACAACAGCAGTCCTCCTATGTCGATATCCGAAAGGATTCCAAACAAAATGATAAAAAAAACTGAAGAGGGTGTCCCTGCGATAGTTGTGGTATTTGCAATTGCAATTGTTGTTGTTGTAACTATTTTTTGTCACATATTTTTTTTTTTTTTTTGAATATATGTTGTATATTGAGCTGCCAGTGTTGTGTAAGCAATTGTCACATGAATAATTCGGTAACAATAAATTCTTTTCCTTACAGAGAAACTAAAAGTCATAAAAAATGCCTTTAGGCGAGAGACTCCCATATTTAACGTTTATACATTCAAACAGAAAAATGTAAATTTATATGTATGTATGTATATATGTGAATACCCAGCTAGCATTTGGAAGAACGTTTTTATAAAAATCACTTTGCTGAGTCTTTTTAGAGTACTTTTGTACTCAGAAACTTGATTCGCGCCAATGAGTAAAATTAGTTCGATTTAAAATATAACAAAAATTGTATAGCATTTGGATTTTAATCATCCGACGTTTTGAAATATGACTATTATTTCTGTTATTTATTATTATATTCTACTTATACTGAAGATTGAAAAACGCTTAATCAAAAACAGATTATGTGATAATGCATTGCGCAGGGTTACATCGTTGTTCGTGGAGGCGCTTTGAGCACCGTGGGGTATGCCGTTATGCCGATATTCACGTTAAGCCCTGGACTAATGACTCTTAGACAGTTAAGAAGTCTCCCAATAGATGGAGTCTAACGTGTATTGCTATAACATGGGACAATAGTATTTAAGTCTGCAGCACTCGGTTGTGAAGCTGAACACTAGGGAGACTTTGGCTAGGTTGATGGCAGACAAGTCTAATATAAAATGCATTAAGAGCTTTCGTAACCTAAGGAATCGATTGACTGGCTCTCTTCATAACTGTCGCTTGGAGAGAACCAATAGATGAAATACTCAGAATTCATGGCAAAACTGGCAGCAATTTTGCAACCATCGAAAGATGTCATCAATTCAATTTGGATAGGCGATACAAATGACTGGACATAGTTATACTAACGATTAATCAAAAACAGATTATGCAGGGGTTTGAAAAGTGATTGTAATTACGTATTTTATGATCATATTTTGCGCAAGTAGATGATTAAAAACTGCTATTCTTTTTTTTACACCCTCCCTGTATAAATTTTCATTTGTGTACAAAATGGGTAAGGAATAAAATGAAAATTTTTTTAATAGAAAATTTTATGGTTTTTTTTAAATTTGTTTAAAAGGATTCCATCAAGTTTAAAAATAAATAAAGTAAGAAACAATGTCACATATCTTTATAACATATTTAATTTAACAGAAAGAATTTATTGCAAAAACCGGCGGTGAGAGATCGCCACAATTTCTTAGAGATGCTGTTCGGAAAGTTTATTCGGATGAATTAGCCACATTGTTCAGCTGGAAGGGGACCAGCCGAAAAGTGCTTTTTAATAACAACAATTAATCTTATTAGATACTATTATTGTAAATATATTACTAATCTAATTTTAAGAACTATTTTCAACAAAAAAAAAAGTAAATAAACTGATGTCTGTTGTACATTCATTAAGAATATAAACTTTATATTCTTTCTTTGTTATTTAACGTTCACGACAGACTAAACGTAGGACTCAGAAAACCAAATAAATACACTAGAAGAGAGTAAAATAGAATTATAAATACGTCTAATAAATGACTAAAATTTGAATCATAAATGACATAACAACGAGTCCAAATAATACAAACATGACTCATAAATAACAATAAAAGTACTCATAAAAGACTCGTATGTGATTAAATGATGACTGAAAGACGATTCGAAAAAGAATCATAAACGAAGGTAAATAAGACTAATAAATGATTAGAAAGTGATTCGAAAATGATTATAAAGATACTAGAAAAGAGTCGAAAATTACTCTAATATAATATAGAAAAGGACTCATAAATGACTTTTTAAGGCGAGTCGCTCATAGTCACTTTTTTCTCCCGACAAAAGAGTCTTTTATGATCAGAAAATGAGCGCATAATCAAGCCTTTTATTCTCGCAGAAGAATCAAAAAAGACTCAAATTTGATTAAAGATTTTCAAAAATGCTAGCTGGGTATGAGAGTAAAATAATGTGAAAAAAATAAAGGTACATATGAAATTGCGTGTGTGTGTGTGTATGTGTGAATGTAAATCCCAGTGTAGCCTGTTTCCTCAATTTTTATGCAAATTTTCTTGGTATGTATGAATGAATACCTTCTGCATTTATTTTATTGTTCCTAAGTTTTTTTTTTTATTTTATGTGTGCTTTTATCCAGCACTTACTCCATGGCTCGTAACCCTTCCTGGATTTGTTTGATTTTTTTGTTTGTAAATTTATGCTGCTTATTTATGTCGCGTTATTAGTTAAAGCTGGCTTTGCAAAAACATTTCGCGTCCGCTTAAAGTTTATAAAATATTTTATTGGCAGCTTTTGGGAACATCCTAATCGAGGCTTTTTGACAACATGGCAAGTGGTTCTTAAGCTTACTTTACTCATACTACTCATACTCAAAGTTGGAACTACTAGTTCATACTTAACAACACGCATGATGTTATTGACTTCGACTCGTCTCTACTTAACATTTACACGAAGCACAAATAAGTATGATTCGCACACGAACAAGAAAATTGTGCGTAAGCTTTGCTTGTTGCCTTTGTTTGTATATGCAACAACAACAAAGGCTGTAAATTTAGATGAGATTCGAGCCACTGGAATTACTTATAAGTATTATAAATTAAATTAATTATTAATTTTAAATTATGAATTAGAACGAGTTTCGAATGTTGTGAGTTTTATGTCAGCGTTGTATTCATACTCATTGCTACTTATATTTATAAATCAATGTTGTAGCGAGTACGAATGATTCAGAATAGTTGAATTTCAATTTTGTTGATTCACTCATACTCAAAATTGCATGAGTGCTTATGAGTAGCGGTAAACGCTTCATTGCTGATCTCTGATACACATGAAGTGTATTGCACTGCTAATGTCGAGGTTGATTAGGTTGAACTATTAATAAAACTATTTGATGAGTGTATTGACTACCAAGGATATGCAGATGATATTCCTAGGGGTGAAGTTAAAGCGGTAATTTGCGGCATTATTTAAAGATATTTTGGAAAATACAAGACATTCGTGCTAGATAAAAAAAACCCGGACAAGACCACAATAATACGATATTGAAGAAGGAAACTTTCTAAGCTGAATAATGTTTGTATGCTGCGTGAGAGAATGTTTCAGAAAATGGATGCAAATATCTTGCAAAGCACACATATAGGCAGCACCTCAGAAAATGCCAAACATGCCATAATGATATGCAGGTTAACCAGGAATTTTGCATAGTTTGTATACCAAGATGGTCAGTCCAATAGTAAACTATGAAGAAGTTGTCTGGGCAGACAGCATGAATTTAAAATCAGCTGGATTAGACTAACGTGTATTAGCATAAAAGGGGAAATGGAAACCTATCCTTCATCGGCGCTGAAAGCTCTCTTGGATTAAAGTCTGCTGTACATTGTTGTAAAGATACTATGGCAATGAAATTCATTAGGAGATTCCATGACTGACTCCCAGACACAACTGTTAGCAGACTGGACTGCGAAGCTCGATCGGAGGCTTAATTCTGGTACCACGGGTGTCGGGAATCCCAGAGATTCGTCTCTGCCCGACAATGATGTGACCCCCTTGTGGGAGAAACGTGGTGGATGTGGTTTGGACCTATATCGCGGGAATAGCGGAAGCTCGGTGTGGCGTTGCACTCTCAACCACTATGAAAAGTGGAGTTTAGAAAGTCTCCCACCCCTAACCAAGAGGAAAGTCTTGTCCAAATGCAAGACTTCGAATTGGTACTCACGTATGGTGATGTGATAATGCATTGCGCAGGTTTGCATCATTGTTCGTGGGCGCGCTGGTAGACGCATTGTTTCCACCCGTGCTTTCAGCACTGACTCCCAGACAGTTAAGAAGTCTCCCAATAGATGGAGCCTAACATGTATTGCTATACCATGACAATAGCATTTAAGTCTGCTGCACTCGGTTGTGAAGCTTGGCTAGGTTGATGGTAGACAAGTCTAATATAAAATGCATTAAGAGCTTTCGTAACCTAAGGAATCGATTGGCTGGCTCTCTTCCTAACTGTCACTTGGACAGAACCAATAGATGAAATACTCAGAATTCATGGCAAAACTGGCAGCAATTTTGCAAGTGGAAGATTAAGCCATCGAAAGATGTCATCAATTCAACTTGGATAGGAGATACAAATGACTGGACATAGTAATACTATTTGACGTTTAAAGCACTCGTATGATGATGAGATTAAATTGAAAATAAAGTCTGACAGGTAGACTTTACGAGGTCATGTATCAATTCTCGACAATAAGCAAACACGTGAGCTTATAAAAGGGGGAGATTCTGCACCTTCGATGGAATCAGTGTCCTCCTGTGGAGTCGATGGCAAACTTGTTAATGTTGTGACAATAGGAATGAATCATGGGAACGAATCATAGGAACACATTACTGCATTAATGCATCAGCTTAGTGAGGGTTTTAAGGGTTAATTTCTAAATTTGAGAATAGGGTAGTAGGATTAAGGTTTAGGATTCTTTTAAGCTTTAATTATATTTTTTTTAATTGAAACAAAATTAAACCACACAAGGATTAAATTTACCACACCTAAATAAGCTTACTTAAAATTAAAATATCATTTTAAACTTTTTTTCTTTTTTTGCTGTAATTTTTAACAGCTGCTTTAAAAGTTAATTTAATTTGTCCAAACAGACAATACACATACTTATGTAAACGTATACGTATATACATCGGTAAAACTGTATATTTTCATTCTCAATGTATGCCATTAAATTAATGAGCAAGAGCAATTCCTTTTTCTATTTTTTGCTCTTGCATTTCAATTATAATTCTTTTAATCTTTAACTGTAATAAAATTATGTACTTAACAACTTAACCTTAAGCCTTAATACTTATCCTGGTTATACGAGTATACGTATACAATATAGTACATGTACGCTTAGTCAAATAATTGTACGTACACTACGCTTCTTCAAATATAAAGAATCCGCCAAATAACTTTTTTCTTGAAAATGTAAAATAATTTTATTCAAATGGCTGCCTTGGCTGGCTACTGCAAGTAGCCTACATGACCGGTCCAATGTTTAAGCACATTATCGATTGTGTGCAGCTGTAATTCACCAATGGCTTCACGAATATTTTGCTTTAAAGCGTCCATTGTCTCTGGCTTATCGGCGTAACACTTCTCTTTGACTCCACGCCACAAAGAAGTGGTGGTTGTTGGAAGGTGGCTACACAACATCAGCTTTACGGCTGATAATGCGATCTTCAAAAACAGGGCACAAAACATCGAGTGTAGATTCGGCTGTGTGGCACGTAGAGCCTTCCTGTTGAAACCAAATGTTGCCAATATCCTCCTCTTCAATTTTTGTGAACAAAAATTCGTTCAACATGGCCCGATAACGATCGTTATTGACTGTAACGGCCACTCCTTGATCATTTTCGAAGAAAAATGACCCAATTATGCCTCTGGACCAAAATCCGCACCAAACAGTGAATCGTTTTGGGTGCGTCGGCCGTTCAATGTATGTGTGCGGGGTTTCTGTGCCCTAAATGCGAAAATTTTGCTTGTTTACATACCCACCAAGATCTAAATGAGCTTCATCTGAAAAGATGATTTTTTCTGCAAAATCGGCATCTTCTGTATGTCGATCGCAGGCCCACTTAACGAAGCGGAAATGCATTGGATGGTCTATTGGCTTCAACTCCTGGACTCCAATTGGATTTTGTATGGTATTACATCAAGATTTGATGTTGATGGCGTTTCACGGACGCTTTCTGCCACAGCAGCAATATCTTGGTTTTGGTATGTGGATGAGGATACCAGTTTCTTCCACTTTTTTCATAAGATAACAAACATATGGAGCTGACGATGCTTCTCTTCTTCTAAAATCCGTACGCAATTTTCGCAGACATTCTGCAACATTACCATAATTTTCAAAGTAATGCCGCAATATTTCCCAGTGCTGTTCAAGCGTATACACAACCATATTCGTTTACCGGAAGGATAAAACTAATTATCTGTCAAATCAGACAGGAGCTAAGTGTTACCATTCACGAAATAAGCACTAGTTGCAAAAAAAAAAACGTTAGATGGCGGACCCGATATAAAAATGAGTGCAAAAAAGTGGCCACAGTCTAGTAAGTGGCGTGTTAGAGGCGCGTATTAGAAGCGAGCCCATGGTTCCAACCCTAACTGCGACATCTCGAACAAAACGAAGACCTTCTCTCAGTAGTCTTCTGGAAAAAACTAGGTGAGAACATAAAATTGCCATGAAAAGTTTCTTAAATCAGTTGTTTGTAGTCGACTTTGTGTTAGTTTATTAGACCTGGTTCAAACCGCTGGTCAGACATCGCAAACCAAACGAAATACGAAACAATGTTCCTACGGCGACTTTCCCTCAGCAGCTTTCTTGCAAAGAATAAATAAAATTGTGGAGCAAAGTTTCTCAAAAATCTGCCGCTTGCAATCGACATTAAACTGTAGGTCACGCCATTTATGGATAGAATTAACACACAACACATAACACAATTATGAGTAGTATGAGAAGCAAGGTTGTGAACCTGACTAATGATTTTTATAAACCAATTAAGTAAGTATGAATGAGGTTCCCGTAGTCTAGTAGTAGTAGGATAGAATAGATTAAAAACCAAAATATGAAAATATTTCTTCGGCGACTTCCTCTCAGTAGATTTCTGGCAAAAGCTCTGAGAGTAAATAAAATTGCCAAGAAAAGCTTCTCAAAAATCTGTCGTTCAGAGTCGACTTTAAACTGTAGGTCCCGCCTCCCAGTGTGGTAGCGGGAAGAGAATACTAACATAGTGATCACCATACTTGTCGTAAAAGGCGACTAGGGGTGCTGTTACTAGTCAGGAACTCTTTGGGCTTCAACTGACAGCAGTCTGATCTTGTTTGGCTGGAACCACGGGTGCTGGGAGCTCCAGAGACTTGTCCCTGCTCAGCAATGGTGAGGAGAAACGTGGTGGCTGTGGCTTAGACCCAAATCGCGGGGAGGCAAGAGACGTGAGTGTACTTCACGCATAAAGAGTTTAGTGTACGAACAGAGGAAGTTGGCATACTTCGAATTAACACTTACAGGGCTGCGTATGTTTACAGCATGCTATTTTCACTCTGTGCGAAGAGCACCATGGGATTAGGTCCACCTGGACAGGTGCCCATGTAAAACACAATTCGGCCCCGCAACTTACATATAAAATTAACACATACAACATAAGTAGTGTGAGAAGCTAGGTCGTAATTCGGGCTGAAAGGTTGTAATGACCAATTATGTAATTAAGTAACTAACAATTCTAAGCACAAATTTTACTTGATGAAATATTGTGACAGTAGTCTACTTGCTTGGTGTACGAATAATTGTTAGATACAGTGTATCTATCAATGTTTACTTATAATAATATACACAAACTCTGACACATCATACGCTCGCTCTTAAAGAAAAATACACTTACCCACACAATTAAACTTAAACAAAAAGATTTGCCCTCTCTCTCTTTCTCTCCCTGTCTCTTTGTCATTTTGATTTCATTTTCATTTTATTTTCATACTACAAAATAGTCCAAATGTGTGTGTGTAAGATCGTAAAAAATTGTTGCTGAATTGTTTATTTTATTTAATTTTTTTATTATAATTTTTGTTGTAGTATTTGTTGTTTTTTTTTTCTTGTTACAATTATTAACACAAAAAAGTCGCAACTTAGTTATGTAAGAGGACTTAGTCTACTTACAACCATATTTGTGTCCCTTTGTCTGTCCCAATGTTACATGAGTCTGGCCGTATGTTTGTTTACCATATTTTGCCTACGTTTTGTTGCTGCTCACTTATGTTTGCCTGTCGTTTTAAGAAGCTTAACAATATTTTTGTTTGTGTCATTGTTGTTGTTTTCTGTTGTTGTTTATGATGTGATTTTTCTCACACATTTCCTTATATTTGTTGGTATATTTAGTAGAAAATAAACCTTTTCTTTACTTCTTTTCTGTTTTGTGTGCTCATCTGTAGATTTGTATGTTTTTGCGTCAATCTTTTACATTTTCTCTCTCTGTAAATTCTTTCATTTTGTTTGAATAATAAAAAAATGTTAATGCAACAACACTAACAATATAAAAAAGTTAACAAAAAGAGAGAAGAAAACAAATACTTTAACATATTATTTAACAACAACAAAAGCAACAGAAGCATGTGTATAATTTACCAAAAGGGAATTGGTTTGTTTTGTTTTTACGGTTCGTTGAGCAAAAATGAAGGCCAAATACACTCAGAAAAAACTCTTAAGTGAAATTAAAAGACAATTTCTGTGGAATTAATATTTGCAAGCAGGCATGAGGAAGGTACATAATTCGTCGCCACGAATTAATTTAAATATTGAACAAGTTTTTATCTGACAATTAGCTTTAGTAGCAAATGTATTTCTGTATAATCAAACATTGTAAAAAAATTTTAAAAATTAATCTCAGACTCATTTTAATTCATTTAATTATTTTAACAGATATTTTGATCACAAATGGTTTCGTAGAATTGTGCTACATTTCGGAACATTTTTTTTTTTCAATAAACAGTCAACGAAAATTGAGTTGAACTAGATACAAATACAAGCTTACTTGGTAGCTTGTTCCACAGCGGCACTGTATGTTCTGTTGTAAAGTTCAGAACTGCGAAGGTTGCGGTTAGGAAACGCAAGCGAGATTCATAAGGTAACTTTGTGGTGTAATAAATAGAACTACTGGACCCTGAGCAGAACCAATAGACTGTAAGATTTTCGAAATTTCATACCAACAAGACTCAAAATAAGTAACAGAAATAACCTTGAGCCTATATATAAAACATACGATTCTGTGGTATAGAGATAGGTGGAGAAAAGTTTTTGGAACAGGAACTGGTAAAATGTTCCGAATACTTCGGAACGTCTTCCAAGCGAAAGATTATGATATCGCAAAATGTGTTCGATTCATCATAGAAAGTAATAGTAAATAATTTGACAGTCAGTCCATATGAGTACTCGCATCTAGTACCATACAAATAGCAAGGGACTGTCTGTCATTACAACTCTTTAGATATGATTACAATTTAGTTTCTCGTACGACCAATATAATCTGTATTCTTTTACTTTTCATGGCCATTTTATATATTATCTCATAGAGATTTTGCCAGAAAACTGCTCAGGGAATAGCAACCAAAACAACAATTTTTTTATATTTCGTTTCAGCACTCTACCTACTGGACTATGGTGTTTTCTAAATCACCTACTTAGGAGAAATTCGGTCACTTTCTGGGGGGGAGTCATGTGGAAAATGATTAAACAAATGAGTTGATCTTCCACAAAGGTTTTGGGTTCAAAATCCTTCTGCCTTTGGAAGAACATAATTGGCGAAAGAAAAGATAGAGAGGGGCTGAGTCTTGTAGCAATTTACAATTCATAGTATATGTATGTAGCTAGGACTGATGACCTATCTCGCATGATATTATGCTTAGCTTATGATGAATAAAGAAAGAAAATATTTTTTTGGCTCTGGGATCAAAGACTCAGAGCTCAACCTCTATAGAAAATTAATATTGAAAGTATTTTCTGTCCATGTTATTCTGATAACTGTACGATAAGTTTATATTACAATATCTTTTACGTAGCTTCCTTCGATAAGAGACATTTAGGGCGGAAATATATTACATATGGCAGTTTACTTCACTGAGTCAAATATGAGAAGTCAAATCTGTCAAATAAGCTGCGTCATAAAATTAAATCGATTGTGGGTGTTTGCGGGGAGAGAATAACACAAAATATTTGGCGATAGTAGGGTGGCCAACGTGAAAATCGTTTAATAATTAAAATCAAATATTATTTTAAACATTTTACTGATCTTCGATCTATTTTGTTTTATTTATTTTTACATTTGAAAACCGCAAGTGTTTCAAAATTTAAGACCTTTTTTCTTTCTTAATCAATTTCGTACTGGTAGCCAATTGAGCTCTGGTTATTGGCTACTGCTATGGCTGTTTGAGTTGTAAAGGTATTGTAATAAATAATTTATTACAAATCCTTTACTTTTTCTCTTTTTTCGTTCAAACTTTATCGTTTCTATAGCTACCAGTTTGAAGGAATTTTATTTTCCTATTCATAATTTTTTCCTAGAAAGTCAGATAATAAATCTTTCTTAGAATTTTTTTAATAACAAAAAACAAACAAAAAAAATAGAATAAATGTTTTGCCTCTTATTCCACTGTATGCGTAAATAAATGGCTATTTTGTTGTGTTTGTATAGTTTAGTTTTCTTTTTTTTTTTTTCTTTTGTAAAATTCTACAAATTAAGATGGGTTTGAAGGTATACAAATTATTTCCAGACACACATATATTCTATAAATAATAAACACCAACGTAAAGGATTAATTTTAAAGACATACCTACAATAGTTAGCGCGTCTCTTTTGTTACACAAGCAACATGTATGTTTACAACAAACCTTTATAAGACAACCTTTTAGTCAGGATTACAATCTATCCACTCATGTTGAAGGGTGTTAATTTAAATTTAAGTGGGAACTTAGCCATTTAAAATCGACTCCAAAAAACAGATTTTTAAAAAACTTTCCATGGCAGAGGTTTTTGCCTCTGCCCGGGCGCGCTATAATCTTCATTATCTTCTACTGGCTAACACTAATTCCTTTTTATCATTTCTTTTTCTTTAAGAGGATCATAATGTCTTCGGGGTGAATGGTATTTAACATCATGATGGTGCTTGTCCCTACGTCTAATCTAATTTTTAGGAGACTATCAGGGAATGTCATTTTGAATTTTCTTCTTCTGTTCTGTTGCAAACACTTCAAGTAGTCCACTAATACTTTGTTTGTTTGGGCAACTAGTACAGCCACATATTTTTTTTTTTGTTTTTTTTTTCCCCACAAAAGAATTTATTACAGCTTTCATAATATTTGGCCTAAGACTTTTAAACTGCATAACGGTGATCATTTTATTTCATATGCTTCCGTGATCATTGTTTATTACTGGTGGCTAAAACATACGGATTTCACTTGCTACCAGGATAACTTATTTTCCATACGACAGGCCAAGTAATTTTGAAACCACCCTCGTTTATATTCCTTTCGTATTTTTGCTACAAGAAATGCAAACGGATGTATAAGTTGTATGTGTGTGTGTTGAAAGAAATTACAAACAAAGACCGCGTTAGAGAAAAAAAAAGGAGAGCATAATTATGTCCTTGTCTTTGTATGTGTATTACATGCTAAATAAAGTCATGTTGGGTTTTTGTATTTGTTTACTTAGTGTTATTTTCTTACCATCTAATGTTTCTGTTGTTGCTTGTTTGCCATTTAATTCATGGCTTGTTTTTCTCTTTCTGCTTTCATTTTTCTAAACTTACAACACAATACCAATAAGCGACAAAGTCAAATGTCAGTGCCATTAACGGTTGAGAAAATTAAAAATTTTGTTTTTCTTTTTCTCTTTTAATTTTTCTTGCCTATTTTGCAAAGACCCTTTCTTTTTATTTGTTCGTTTTGTTTTTCATCTATGCTTTCATTTCTTGTGTTGATAATTTTCATTTTTAACGCTTTTCTTTACGCTAGCAGACGGTATTATTCGTGTACAAAGAAGTATAACAACTACCAGCTACAATAAGTACAAGCAAATCAGAAATTATGACAAAAAGAAATTAAAAAAAAATTGAAACAAGGATAAACAAAATATTTTCCATAATGATAAAAATAAAAACAACAACTTCCGGTTGAAATTTTTTGTATATTTTTGTTGGGTTGTTGATTGCCTTTGTAAATTATGATTAAATTGCATGTAGCAAGGGAATGTAAAAGATTCTTCTTAGATTAGTATTTTCGTTTTTTGTTGTTGTAAATGTTTCATTTATTAAATTATCAACTTAATTTCATTATTTAAATAGAAACATCAAGTGCGAATTAATTTATGTTTTGACAGTGAGAAATGTAGACAATCATGAGAAAAGTTTTTTAAAAACGGGTAAAAAATGGGTAAAAAGCTCGTGAAGTCGCCGTGGTCTAGTAGGTAAAGTGTTGGCTTATTAGACGTAACAGCCAGAGTTCGAGTCCCAGGCCAGACATTAAAACAAAAGACAAAAAGTATTTTTTCGGCGATTTGCTCTCAGCAGATTTCTGACAAAAACTCTGAGAGTAAATAAAATTGCCATGAAAAGTTTCTCATAAAATCTGTCGTTCGGAGTCGACTTTGAACTGTAGGTCCCGCTATTCATGTATAAAATTAACACACACAACATAAGTGGTGTGGGAAACTAGGTCAATAATCCTGACTGACGGGTTCTAAAGACCAATTATGTATGCTCGTAGAATGGAAATATAAATAAATTTGTGTTCAGTTTAAATTGAAATTCGCACAATTCTCTATGCCATTGTTCACAACTTTATGTAAACAGCAACAATTGCCTCTTTTGTTATTCCTATGTTTATAACCTTTGCACAAACAATAACACTTACTAGGGAATATTTCAACAGATCTTTGTAACGGAGATCTTTAACCCACGATTACTCTCTTTAAACATACCCCGTCTTCAAGCAAGGCTGACAGAACATCGGCTGCTAGCCTTGCCTTTAATTTGTTTTATTAATGTTTCTGCCTTCTCCAAATAATTATAAATGTAAGCATGTAGTTTACATTTATTCTTCTAGTGTTGTTTGTGTTTTTGTTTACTTGTTTATCATTCATGGTGTTTGTTGTTTATTAAGCAGTACGATAATTTGTAAACATGTTTGTTTATTGCATTGTTTTGTTTTTATAGCTTTTGTTTAAAATTTTAATTTCAAGCGTTGTTAAAGCAAAACACCACTACGTAGATTTTTCAATTTCATAACAATATTCTCTACTTTCTGAATTTTAAATTAAATCTGCACGTTTTTGGAAGAAATTATATAAATTCTAATTCACCCCCCAAGCTTAAAAAAGTAGTCCTTGAGCTGAGCTATACTGAACCCGACAAAGCACTAGAAAATGATTCCAGCCAGCTATCGCTTAGTAGAGAATAACAGAGTCGACCGACTTAATCTTATTGACTGATTGTATTCTTGAAGAAGAACAACATTGAATAATGACATCAATGTCAGATAAAATGGTTGAAATATCTAAAGAGGGCTGTGTTTTAAGAAGACATGAACATCCTGAGAAAAATTTTGAAGTTAACAAATTCAATTCAAACAAAAGAACAAGATATCGTTAGGAATTTTGTAAATCATAAAATGGATATTGAAGTCGCCATAGGGTCAAACCCTAATTTATAGCTCATATGACCGTTTTAAATAATTTTGAATATCAATATCTAGTCAGATATTTTCAGTCGCTTTACAAGTGTGTTCTTTCTATCATATTTCTTTTGCAAAGGAATAAAATTTGCAAGACAACATTTCTTTGGTGGAATGCCAAATCTCATATTCGAATTCATTTGTATTTTCTATTCTATCAGACAATGCAAATGAGCTTCTTTGTTACCTTCATTGTCATTTTATCCAAAAAATTATTTGAGTTTATGTGTCAAATGCCTTACGATCTGCTTCAGAGATTGCTGAAATTCTTAGCAGTAGTGTATACATTATGTAGGGTTTTAATCCTTGCTTTACTTTAAGTAAATATTCGTATATTTCAATTTGAAATACAGTAACCGATTAGAACAATAAGTAATCCAAGATCCAGTTGTCGTGTAAACCATTGTCATCAAAGAATTTTTTCAATTTTTTGTTGTAAAATCAGGAAGAGGGTTCCTCTATCGTGTGGTTAATGGGAGTATACAAATCAATTATACCCAAGATTCTGTCAGGATCAAAGACAAGACGACCTAGGGTTCTAGAATTCGGTTCATAAAATTTTTTATTGTTAGTTACTAGAATTCTCGACGGGAAAAGTAATGAATATTTGTTCCATCTTACATGTTAATATTGTTACGTTTTTACCTTTTAAAAACGTTTAAAACTTAATGTAAACAACAACAATTGCTTTGATTTTATTCTTTTGTATACACCCTTTTGCCTAAACGATAACAATTACTAGACAATTGTTCTACTGATCTTTGTAACGGAGATTTTCAAAGCAGACTAACGCTCTTCAAACACACTGCGTCTTTACAAAAGACTGACTGAACTGTACCATCTCCGTGTTTTGTTTTGTCTTTTGTATGGCAGAGTAAACAATCTGCTGAAAGTTCTTGAAGGCATATGTTCGAGACTTCGGCTTCTAGAAATCTTTTTAAATGTAAAAATCGTTGTTTACATTCATTTTTGCTGTATTGTTTGTGTATTTTTGCTTGTTTACCATTGCGTGTTTACCTTTTTTATGCTGGTAGTTGTTGCTTTATTAAGCAGTACGATAATATGTAAACAGTTTTTATACTGCACTGTTTTTTTTTCTGAAGCTTTTGTTTATAATTTGAATGTTAAGTGATGTAAAACTAAAACACCAGTGAAGACATGTATTCGCCGCAGTATAGTAGATAGTTTGTTGAATTATAAGATGTGATGTCAAGGTTCAAACTCCTGATCAGATATCAATACGAAATATGAAAAAAAATATATTTCTTAGGTGATTTCCTCTCAGCAGATTTCTGTTAAAAACTATGCAAGTAAATAAAATTGCCATGAAAAATTCTTTAAATATCTGTCGCCCGAAGTTGCATTTAGACTGTAGGTCCCACCCATCATGTATGACATTAATACTCACAACTTAACTGGTGTAAAAGGCCAGGACGTAATCCTAAATAAAGGTTTGTAATGACCAATAATGTATGTATTATGGATGGCAATCGGAAAATCCCGAATCCCGAAATTCCGGGATTTTTAAAAACTTGTCCCAGGATTTTTCGGAATTTTCGGGATTGTGTATTCACATGTATTTTGACCCTACAAAAGGTCCGGAAAAATTCTATATCACTTGACTTCGATAATAGCATCTCAGATGAGGAAAACCCTACTTCCAGTAATTAAATTATTTGATGGCATCGAAGAATGCAAAAGTCTTATAAAACGAATTAAAAGGGTAACAGATTTAGATACTCAACTGTCGAACGAAATAGAGATATCTTGGAGAACTGTTTTTCAACGCCAGTGTATGTTGACAACAAAATTCGTTGAAGCCTATCAAATCACACATTAGATGCTTAAATCTTTTTGTTGGAATCCAAATTGTTTTCTTAAAACAAATGTATTACGTATGAATAATTTTTATTTTTGTTAATTTACTCTTTTTAATTATCGGGATTTACAAAATCTCGCATCCCAGGATTTTTAAAAATCTATCTCATTTGGCATCCCTAGTATGTATGTAAAGCATTCTTATTTGTAATCTAACGAATGTTTTTTATTGCCCTTATCTGTAGTGAGTCGTAACTAATTGAGATCTTTTCTGTCTGCCAATGTATTAAAATACAAATTCTAGATATTCGAGTTCCAATAATACGTGTGTCTCCAGTATACTAAATACTGTCCTGAAGAGTTTTATAAATATCGGTAACCATAGCTTTATGATCCTTAAGCCATAAGTTTGCGCTGATCAAAGTTGTTTTACCTATTACCTGTATTTTTATATTCCTTTAGCGATTGCTTACCTATAAAGAAAGATTGAAAAAAAAAAAATTAGATTAAATCATATAAAATTGGCATGAGGAAAATTTAAACTTATAATTACAGTTTTTGGCTGCTCAGACAGAATATTCAGGCTAAAATGTTTAGATTTATAAAATAAAAGAAACAATTAATTTTGCTGACGCCTATAAATGCCAAAATTTATTTATTTTAATGAAAAATATTTCAAATTTATTTATTTTTAATTAATGATGGTATTTTTATAACTCGCTTTCTGTTTAATTTGCAAAAATTAATTAAATCAGTAAATTGCTGGCCAAAAAATATGACTACAAAAATCGATAAAAAAGAATAAAAATAGAAAATCTGACAGAATTTTCATTGTTCGACAAAATATTTTGAATCTAAGGAGTGCGCACAAAAAAAATTAAAAAAATGAATACCGCTTTGTTTTTGTTTTTCTTAGCCATCTGTTTCAAAATCTACCTGCTAAAGTTCATTGCAATAGCAAAATTAGGTTTTTGAAAATGGATACCCAACAAGAATGTCATAAAAAAATAATTGAAATTTTGAATTAAAAACTGAGCCGCTTACAAAAAACGAGTGCTAGGCTCGCGGGTGTTAACCAAAAACAGTTTCTAAGGTAAGAATAAAACAGTATACGGAGTCTTTGAGTATTGAGAGAAAACGTCAAAATGGAAGAAAAATTGGATTTGCCGAAGTAATATAATACGTATTTTTCTAAAACACCCTAACATGTCTGATAGAAAAGTCGCTCAAAAAGTTGGATGCTTGGTCAGAAAAAAATTTTATACACAAAAAAATTCAAATATTATTTACTTTAATTGAAATATGAAACGAAGAAAATCCGCCACTTAGTTTTATTTCTATAAGGAAAATTGAAAGTCCAGTTTTCTTTGTGCGCACTCCCTATTAGTCACATGTGTCAACATTAAACTGGCAGGACAAGTAAGCCCACCAGCGAATTGGACACCCAAACACTTGATATATTTCCTCTACTCGAACGTAGATATCCATGCCATGTAATCAAATTAAATTAACAGAAAATAAATATTATTTTGAAATATTTCAAATAGATGGGAAAGGAATCTGTCAGTTATATTCGATTTTTTTTGGATTGTTATAAAAATTAAATACAACAACAAAATCTATACACGCATTAAATTTTATGTAAAAGGATTTAGGTGTTGTAAAGTCAGTTGTAATAATGATATGCCATTATAAATTGTATGTTTGTTTTTGTTTTTCTTTTTTTTTAATTAATATTATAATGAATGATATCCTAGGAACTAATGAGATGGGTAGGGGACATGGAATTTTAAAATTAAATTCAAAGACTTGTCATTTATTTAATCAAAAATACAGGAAAACAAACAAATATTTGTGGAAATAAATTCTTCGCGGGTTTTTTATAAATTATTTGGATGCTTTTTAAATAAGTTGAGGAAGGTATTAATGTTTATGCCGATTTTGATACCAAGTTATATAAAAACTTGTGAAGGCAAAATAGTAAAAATGCTGATATGCTTAGGTATTAGTTTTCTTTATGATGCAAAGTGCTCTCAATTGACCAATCGACCGCTACCACATTTGCTTTTTCGAAAACATAAGATAGACATACATAAGAGGCCATTACGACCCCACAGCCCAGATTCTCCCTATGTCCCACTAACTATGTTGTGTGTTTTAATTTTATACATAAGCGGTGGGACGAATAGTTTTTAGTCGACTCCGGAATGATAGACTTTGAGAAAGTTTTCTTCAGAAATCTGCTGAGAGGCAGTTGCTGCAGAAATATTAATTCGTTTTGCCTGCCCAGAAGTATGAACTGCGCCCTCACGTCCAATAAACCTACACATTATCTACACCTAAAAATCTTTGATTTTAGTAAACAAGTCTTAATATCATACTGCTACAGCATGCAATGGGTTTTTAGAAACACGTTAAAGTGAATCAACTTAAATCACAATCTGCGAATATTTTAACGAATTGAATTTTCTAACTTCAAATAAGAGAAATTTAAGATTCATTGCAAATAGATTGATTAAAATAATACGGGGGCGTATGATTGTTGTGCTCTATGTCTATTAGGCACACTCATACGTATGGATGTACACATATTATTTTAACAAAAAAATTTACAATTTGTGAATGATAATCCAAAAAAAAAGAATAATTACAAACAAAAAAATTTAAACTACATTCCATATGAATTGTTAAGAAATGACACCGCCATCAACGCAGGGTTTTCGAAAAAGTATTCTGTAATGCTATGTGAATTTGTCTAAAAAACTAAGAAAATTAAACCTATTGCATATTGCAGCCTATAATACTGACTCTGTGTGCGGGTTATGTAATGAATGAAAATAAAAACTGGTATTTGCCATTTCTATTAAGCTGAAATTGAACAAAATACTTAAATATAACGAGGTGAAGCAAATAAAGGGTTAAAAGCCCTTATTCTGAAGAATTGCACATACGTACATACTAGGGATGCCAAACAGGATCAATTTTTAAAAATCCCGGAATTCGGGATTTAGTAAATACCGATCCCGAAATCTCGGTATATTTCGGAATAATTCGGGATCCAAAAAGCCCGAAAATTGTTTACAGGACCTTTTGCAGGGTCAAAATACATACGTATTCACAATCTAAAAAATTACGTGTTAAGTTTTTAAAAATCAGTATTCGGGGTTTCCTGATTGGCATCCCTAGTACATACATATATAACTGGTCATTACAACCCTTCAGTTAAAATTACGATCTAGCTTCTCACATCTCTTATGTCGATATGTGTGTTAATTTTACACATGAGTGGCAAAACCTTTAGTTTAAAGTCGATTCCGAAGGACAGATTTTTGAGAAACTTTTCATTTCAATTTTATTTACTTTAAGAGTATTTGCCAGAAATCTGTTGAGAGGAAGTCGTCAAAGAAATATTATTTCAAATTTCATTTTGGAGGAGATGTCTGACCTGGGGATTGAAGCACAGTCTCATTTATAAAAAGCATCCTATAATAAATCTCGCAGGACACGGGATTGTTAGGTCTTGGGGAAGACTTAGTATGAATATTGTATAAAATATGAGAGGAGCATAAGAGGTTATATGGTCGCAGTACTTAAGTAACTTATATTATGACTACTATGGACTACTTTCTACCTACTATTCTCGAGAATTACTGTATGATAATTCTCATTTTCTTTTTTCTATTGCGATTAGTCATATATGTATAATTAGACACCCAGATTTGGGAGTCAGAATCAGCATTTGAATTACACCACACTACCAACTAGACCATCATGGTTTTAAGGTTAATGGTTAAGGTTTAAGGTTATGGCCTAATGTTCCCTTTAAATTTTGATATCCTTACTCTTTTAGCATGAGAAACCTTTAAAAAAAAACTGCTCATTTCAAATCTAAACAAACATTCCTGATTATGTTTGTGTTTTTCATTAAGCTCATTCTCTTTAGTCTCACACCATATTAGAATTTTCTAATTCATTAAAGCTATTCATTGTTGTTTTTTTCTTTTTTGTTCTTCTTGTCACTTCAATACAATTTAATTCTATTGTTGTACCTGCAAAAATGTTATGTTCGTAATGGAAAAAAATTAAAAAGGAGTGAACATCAAATGAATTTTTCAATTGTATTCATTACAACTCTTTATTTTTTAAAGAACAGAAAAAGTATCTTAAGAACACTAATAACAATTTCGAAAATATACCACCCTCTTAAGGATGAGAAAGAAAAATTAAATTCTTCTAAATTTTTTTGGCTTCTTTGTTCAAATACAATGTTAGAAAAAAGGAAAAAGAAGAAGAATCATCAAATTAGTTGAAATTTTTATAATAAAATTATGTGAAGCGCGTGGTAATGTTTTGTCATTTTGACTTTAAGTAGATACTTACACTAGACTTTGCTTTTTTCTTCTTTGGCTTTTGTAAAATGAAAATTTGTCTTTTTTGCCTGGAAATAGCAAAAATATTAGACTATGAAAGTACACCCACAATTACCTCCAAAACAAAACTTATATTGTTTTTACCAAATGGCAAAAAGAAAATGGCAGAAAAAGGAAAAACAGAAGACTTAAATTGAAAAGAAAGAAGCCATCATCTCTGGCAAACATAGAAAATTGGCAACTAAAAATCGCTAAAGGAAAAGCGTGTAACGTTTAATAGCTGACATGCTTTGGTAACGGGTTGATTGCCTTTAATTTTTTGGTGATTGGCAAGTTTTTCTTTTTTTTATTGCGTATAAAATATAAAAGAAAATATTACATCACGTTGATACTATGTTGAGATCTAAGATTTGAAATTCAAGTCGACTAAGAAACATCTTTTGTGAAAGGAGAAAGAGTGTAAGAAATCTACACAAAATATTGTACATAACCAGGTCAAAGTTTTATAAGATTAGGTTTTCAGGGAACCATAACCAATTTGTTTGTAAATCAGGGGTTACCAGAAATTTTTTGTTTGTTTATTAGTGAGCAAAAGAGAAAGAAAATAAGTTGGGAGCTTACAGTCATAGAAAACTGATTAGTAATATACCCTATTTTGATTTTCATTTCATCTACATACATAAAGTTATTCATCTGTGACTTAATAATTAGATAATATTTTTTTAAATATTTGCAGGATACTAATTTTGGTTCATAAATTTCCTTTCCTGCTAATAACCAATCTTATAATTTTTCCAAAATATTATTTCATGCCTATAAAAACGTTGTTCTCTTTCCATATCGTCATTTAAATTATTTACTTGACTATTAAAACAATTAAAATTTGTTTTCAGAACAGATAAGTCATTGTATTTAAAAAAAAAAATACAAAAAAAATTTTTTGTAGCATCCTCTGACATATGTGCTTGTCGTAGTCTGATCGACAACTAAGTAAAATAAAATAACATAAAGAATGTATATGAACTCTCTCTACACAATTGTGCTATGAGGTGGTAATCCCTGTTGTAAATAAACAGAATATTTCTTAGAAAATGGCAGGTAAACGTTGTATCACCAAATTACTGAGTTCCATCTCATGATACGTTGAACGATTGCGTAGTAGCATTGACTTTACACCACACCTAAATGTGTACTCCTTATTTGTTGCAGTTATTAGCGAGTAATATGAGTGAAGTCTTATCAATTTCTGGTTTAATTTTACCTTTTGCTTTTAACTTTGCTTCATTACTTTGCTTCAGTTTCATTAATCAAAATATTTTCCAGGGTAGAGCTTTGGCTGACGACGTTTGCAAATGAAAAATATTGGCAATATTTATTGTTAAAACTAAACGCATTACAATATTTTTTTTATTTGGTTTTCCTTAACTTATGAGACAAATTCACATTACAGAATACATACATACATAATTGGCCATTATAACCCTTCAGTTAGGATTACGACCTAGCGTCTCACACCATTTATGTTGTGTGCGTTAATTTTATACATGAGTGACGGGACCTACAGTTTAAAGTCGACTCCGAACGACAGATTTTAGAGTAATTTTTCATGGCAATTTTTACTCTCAGAGTCTTTGCCAGAAATCTGCTGAGAGGAAGTCGCCGAAGAAATATTTTTCGTTTTGATGTCTGACCTGGGATTCGAACCCAGGCCTTTTGTCTAATAAGCCAACACACTACCCACTAGACCACGGCGACTTGCAGAAATTACAGAATACCACATCGAAAATCCTGTAGTAAATCTTCGAAACAAAGGATATAGTGTGGGTATTCTGTCAATCGATTTACTTTTGGGGGGCGTTGCCTATGCGTAGAAAAACATCCTGTTTTTTTATAAGATTAAACGTCACGGGAGCACTTTCGCATATCCTCGAGATCAATTCCTCATGACTTTTTTTCAATAGCTTCTCAGGTTTTCACATCCCTTGTTTTTCGCTAATTTTTTTCGACATTTTCTGCCGTCAAGGGTTATATCCTTAACTCCATTGTCTGCGACCTAATATGTATTACAGTTGCCAATTATTTTTCAATAGCGTCATGCAAAGCTATACATCGTCAATTTCTACAAAAGATTTAACTTAATCGATAAGATATTTCGTTCCTTTGGCAATTTGTTCTAATAAGTACTATTAAATTTTATGCGAGCATAGCAGTTCGAAGGTTTAACAATTCAGTTTAATTTTTTCAGTTTCAAATTTTTTTATTTTTCAGTCAGTACAACCCGCTGATATTGTGTGTGTTAATTTTGTTCATAAGTGGCGGGACCTACAGTTTAAAGTCGACTCCGAACGACAGATTTTAGAGAAACTTTTCATGGCAATTTTATTTACTCCCAGAGTTTTTGCCCAAAATCTATTGAGAGGAAATCGCCGAAGAAATAATTTTTGTATTTTGTTTTGATGTCTGGCTCGGGGCTCGAACCCTGGATTTACGTCTAATAAACAAACACACTACCTACTAGACTACGGCGAAATCACATAGTATGATTAAATTAGAGGTTTTACTAAAGCAATTTTAGGATTGTCTATGAAATAATTTTAAAAAATATCGCAACAATATAAGAATGCCTATGCGTATAAGTAATATGAGAATACATTTCCAATAGAGCACAGCAATCATACGCCCTCGTTTATTTCAATCAGTTTTTTGTGTTGATGTATCAATAATGTAGTCTACTTCTAGGGTGGGCCATTTAAAAACTTAAATTTAAAAATGCAATAAAACAAAAACGGTTTGGAATTTTACCAACTTTATATTGTTGTTGCGAAGTACAGTTGTTCCGGTAAGATCTGGAATAATATTTCATTCATATGGCTACTGCGGTTGGCCTCACAGTACCTCATTCGATAGGACCACTTTTAGTGCATAACGAATGTTGGACTTCAAATACTCAATTATCTCCAGTTTGTCGGTATAGCAATTCTACAGAAAATAGTCCAACGATATCAGTTCACATCACCATTTCGGCTAATTAAACAACCATCAAAGTTTTAATGCAATAAATCGGTTGTGGCGTGAGTTGTGTGGCAAATTGCACCAACCTATTGAAACGAAACATCGTTCACATTAATACCATGAAGATCGGCTGCCAAAAAATTGGTTAACATGGTGCGACAGGTGTCTCCATTGACCGTAATGGCTGCGCAGCCTTCGTTTTCAAAGAAATATGGGCGAATAATGCCTCCACACCAGAAGCTACATAAAATAGTCACTTGTAATGGCTGACCACGTGTGGATTTTCTGAACCCCAAATACGGCAATTTTGCTTATTAACGTACACACGAAGATGAAAAACAGCTTCATCTGAAAATATGATTTTCGTTTGTCAAAGATGACATTATCATCGATTCCTCGTTGGCCCATCTACAGAAGAGAAACCAATTGAACGTAATTCGATGCTTGGAATGCTCATTTCTTGAGAGTGCTGACGAGTTCATACAAACTGGGATATTTTCGTACACTGCGAACACACTAACGTCTTGGCTCATCAGCAATGAAACCAGTTTCACGAACTTTAGCAACAAACTTGCGTCTGCCGGGCACTGTTGGTACTTCATTGCTATTAAATTTTGAACGTCATTTTCGTTCAACTTCCGATTAAATATTTTTGTTTTGGAAATACATCCAAATACATAAAAATGAATGTGTAATTTATTTGTATGTTTGTATGTATGTATGTTTGAACGTTAAAGCGACTAAATGACCGAAATTTTTGAAATTTTCACAGTATCTTCCTGTATGTCTGTTCTGTTCTGTTATAAGCTACATTTTATTAAAAAATTTCAATTATTCGAGGTGCCACGCCCACATATATCACATTACCTACTATTACAAGATGGGTATATTGGAAAAAATATAACAGCAAGATACCTCAAATTTTGTACAAGCAACTACCGTTTCAATGTAACAATTTTGGAAAAAATGGGCGAACTAGCAATAGTAGGTGTGGCACCTCCCATATAAAGTAAATACGAAAATTTGTATATCTGAAGAACTGTAACAACTGGAATCCAATTTTTTTGAATCAACGCCAGCTGATTTAGCTCATCATAATCTTCGGCGACATGTTCATATGTGTTTTCAGTTGCAACGTGATGCTCCAGCTTCAACTTTTTCCAAACAATTGCTTTATTTAGGTAATGGTAGAATTCCAATGGATCTATAACAAAGTATATAAAATTTCCCTCAGACTTTTGCAGAATGGCACAATCAGTAGAAGAATTTATAAATTGTGTATTTCCCAATATCGTGCAAAATTTTAAAAATATCCAATGGTTATCTGAATGTGCGTTACTGGCAAAAATATTAACGTTAATTCCATCAACAGCAATAATCTCAACAAGATCGATGGGAATCTAAGAACTTATTAATCGATCGACACAGTTTCAAATATTGAGGATGTCGTCAATTATCCAGTCGAATTTTGAAATTCGTTAGATTTACCAGGCTTTCCACTACATGACTTACAGTTGAAAAATGGTGATCCCATTATTTTACTTAGAAATATTGATCCTCCACGATCCTTTGTAATGGCACTCAACTAACAGTAAAAAAAAATGATGAGCAATCTTATCGAAGCGCACATTATAACTGGAAATGTATTGCTGCCACTTATTCCTATGACCACATCGGAAATGCCATTCGATTTCAAGCGCCTGCAATTTCCTATTCGCCTAGCATTTGCAATGACGATTAATAAAGCTCAAGGTCAGTCCTTTCAAGTTTGTGACTTAATCTAGAATATCCATGTTTCTCACATTGACAGCTTTACGTCGCATGTTCGCGAGTAAGAAAACTCGCAGATTTCGTTTTGTTCGAGATGCCTGAGACGGGAGTCGAAACACGGGCTCTCCTTTAATAAGCCAACCAACTAGACTACGGAGACTTCAAATTCAGTTACTTATTCAGTTGGTTTGTCAAATCCCCGTGGAAAGATAGTAATAGACAATAGACATGATGTTTGTTCACTGAATTGGCTCTGAAGCAGTTGGAAACTGTACAAAATTTTTGATGGAAAATCAAACCTTAAACTGACAATAAAGAGGATACTTAAGGCCTAATCAACGGCTTTAAAAAATATACACTGTAGATTGTGGTGTATAATACATGTTAAGAGTTATTACCGTACTACTAATGTATTTCAAGTGGGGGTCTCATTCCTAACGGGTGATTTTTTAGCTATTATCTTTTTGGAACACTGGTTTAAACAGCTCACACACGTTTCGTGTTTTGTTTTTCTGTCAAACATCTTCAGTTTGGTGCAAGAATTGAAGCCCAGCGACCAACCGCAACGCAGAATTTTTGTTGAATGGACTCTTGGAAAGTTGGCCGAAGATCCACTTCTTTATCGAAAAATTGTGTTCAGCGGCGAAGCTCATTTTTAGCTCGATGGATACGTAAATAAACAGAATTGTCGATTTTGAAGTGAAGAAGCATTGCAAAAGCTATGAATGCATCCAGAAAAAGTCACAGTTTGGTGCGGTTTATGGGCTGGTGGGATCATTGGACCGTACTTCTTCAATAATCGTAACGTAACTGCTAATGGTGAGCTCTGCCGTGAGATGATATCTAACTTTTTTTTTACGTACTTCTTTTTTTTTTTGCTTCAAGCATTTATATAAGAAAAGAAAAAAATTATCATTAAAATACTTCAAGTGAAAAACTAGGAATGGGAAGTGTTAGTCAAGCGTTAACATATTTAAGCCTTTACAATTTCTAAAGCTGATTTTTATTTTTATTATTTTTTTCTTTTTATTCTGCTTGTTTTTCTTTCCGCTGTTTATATTGTTATTGTTGGGAAACATTAGCTATTTTCTTCAGTCTCCTTTTTTGCTTACGCTTTGTCTTTTGTATAAATTATCGGGATAGCAAAATGGTTCGTTAATATTTGACTTCAAACTAACTGGTGACTTTACAAAATGCTACAAAATATAGAAAAATAAAGAACGCAAACAGCAAACAACAAACAACAAAGAGGAGGAAGAAAATTTACGTATTTTATTTCAGACTTTGTAGGATTATGTTTGCTTTATGTTTTGCTGTTAAGGGGCAATGTTAGTATGTGGTGTGTGGATACTATTTTAGTAGCAAAATTTTTTTTTAAGAAAATAAGTATTTTTCTTTCGTTTCCTTTTTATTTTAATTTTTTTTAAGTACCATTATAAAATGAAATTGTACTTTAAGTGGCATTAAAATACGAAAAAACACCAAGACAAATATTAGGAGGAACGGTTTTTTTAAGAGTTTCTATTATTTTATTGTTCTCTCTATCACTGCTTTTTCCTTCTGTTCTTCTTCGTACAATTTTTTTAAGGGTTTAAAATTTTGCTACTTTCCTATTTATGCATAAGTATTTAGGAGTACATTTATCAGCAACAATGGTTTGATAATGACAAAATCGGTCGAAATTTCTGTTTAGTAAGGTTCGGTAAGTTATCATAATTGGTCATTATAACCCTTACGACCAAGCTCCTCATAGCACATATGTTGTGCGTGTTCATTTTATGCGTTAGACAGATTTTTAAGAAACTTTTCATGGAAATTTTATTTACTTCGCAGAGTTTTTGCTTCAGAATTTTTTTTTTCCAAAATTACTTTGTTGATAACTTTCTTTCCAGAAGTGGTCCTATTCATTGGCTACCTCCGTATTATATTTGTTGGTGTTATGTTAAGTCATATATCCCGGCAAACCATCCAGTCTTAAAGCCACCATTAATGCCATATGGAGACTTTAATCGGAGAAAGGAATTTTAAATGGACTGATTGAATAGACCAATCGCAGACAGGAAATGGTGTTTAAAATTAAATGTCATAAAATTTTCTACCAGAATTTAATTAAAAAAAATATCATTCGAAGAATATGTCACTTTTGTATTACAATTTTAAGTTTGCAAGCCCTAAGAGAATACCTTGTATTAGCTCACTTCTACTCTCTCTTTATCATTTAATAGCTTATTGGAAAGTGTATGCATATGTGTTAGCAAATATGTTTTTCATTTTATTATTACGTTTCATTTTATTATCCAGATTTTTCTGTTGTAAAACACCTTTTCCTTTTGTTTTCTACTTTTCTTTTTTATTTTAATTCTTGTTTTTTATTTTTGTTGCTATTATTACTTTCTAAATTTATTTTGTTTTTATCTCCGCTCTTGTATATCACTCTTGTCGTGTTTTATTTTTACTGTCATCATTTTATTTTCATTTGACTTGATTTTTAAACTGCATGACATGCATAAATTACACTTAAAAGGCACAACAGCAAAAGCAACAGCAATAGCAACAACAACATCATTAATAGGAATGTTTACTTGATAGGGATGATATTTAAATCTCTAAGCAATGCAAATCTAAAACAATGATTTGCCTATTTATTTTCCTCGCCTTGTATTAATATCTCCTCCGAGTGCACGTTTTTAATATTTTTAACAATTATTTCCGTATTTAGTCAGTGCTACCACAGGTCACTTGAGCACGTGTGGTGACCTGTTGTAATGCTATTTTCTTTTTTTATCTTGATCTTTACTTTCCAAACATCCATTCCTACTTCCATCAGCAGTGCGGTAGTTCGTTCGTCGTAAATTCACCTTCTTGCTCAGTGCCCACATGATCTAGGATTCAGCAAAGAGTAACCTTATTTCCCCAACTGATTCAGCTAATTTATATTCGTCAGACAAACACATAATATCTTCGCTCAAGTGCTTTTCCAAATTGAATTTATCACATCTTTTGATGGCATAAACTTCCACCTGGAAAATATCTGCAAGTTTCCCCGTAAATTACACACATACATAATTGGTCATTACAACAGTGCAGTCAGGATTCTTGACTTAGTTTCTCAAACTACGTATGTTGTGTGTGTTAATTTTATACATAAGTGGCCGGATCTACAGTTTAAAGTCGACTCCGAACGACAGATTTTTGAGAAACTTTTTATGGCAGGTTTTTTTCACTTTCAGAGTTTTTGACAGAAATCTGCTGAGAAGAAATCGCCGAAAAAATACTTTTTGTATTATATTTTGATGTATGGCCTGGGATTCGAACCCTGGCTTTATGTCTAACAAATCATCACACTACCTACTACACCACAGCGACTTTCCCCATAAATTCTGAATATTAAATCTGTCCAGGGCTGTAAAAAAGGAAATCAACCATGAAATTGCTTAATAAATTTTGTACTCGACTTGTTTCCCATTAACACAGCCAGAGTATTGTTGGCTTTGATCTTGCAAACAGAGTTTGATGATCCAACACAGCTTCCTGTATTTTTTCCCCATGGGCTTGGAATATTTCATTCTCGAATCAAAAATTTCTGTTCCAATTGGGACAGGAGCATTTTCAAAATTATAAAGTCCACCGATTCTGACCAGATAACAGTCATTAAAAAAATCCTCTAATGAATTTCATACTAAATTTCTTACTAGACGGGCTAATTGTGGTAACGAATTAAAGTTTTTCCATTATCCGCAAATTCTAGAACAACCGAAGCTTTTGATGAAACGACTCAGGCTGCCAATGCCAATGCTTGATATTTCCTCAAGACATCAATGCCTTATTCATAGTGCCGGTCATGTTTCCAGTAGATAAAGAATAATTTCTGAAGTCGCCGTGGTCTAGTGGGTAGTGTGTTGGCTTATTAGACGAAAGGCCCGGGTTCGAATGCCAGGTCAGACATCGAAAACGAAAAATATTTCTTCGGCGACTTCCTCTCAGCAGATTTCTGGCAAAGACTCTGAGAGTAAAAATTGCCATGAAAAGCTTCTCAAAAATCTGTCGTTCGGAGTCGACTTTAAACTGTAGGTCCCACCACTCATGTATAAAATTAACGCACACAACATAAGTGATGTGAGAAGCTAGGTCGTAATCCTGACTGAAGGGTTGTAATGGCCAATTATGTATGTATGTAAAGAATAATTTCATCTTCTTCCTTATTTGTGCAACTTCCAAAAATCATTTGTAAGGTGCCCTATCCGACAACCATTCTGCGCGTATTTTTTTGTAGTTTAACAAACCTTACGTATGCATTCCATTAAGTTTTGACCAGATTTTTTATCTCGTTCTGTGCGTACAAAGAATCTGCCCATCAATGGTTAACGAAATTGATAACCGCTTTCTCAATTATAAGCTTAGAAGCCCCAACAGGGATTTCAAAAGTTGAAAATTTATTGAAGAGTTCAACGGCTGTGCCACGCCTGGCCAGTTTAAACACTCTAAATTTACCCGTAGTAATATATATACTCAATGCAACCATTTAGTCAGTACTACAACCTAGCTTATCACTTCATTTTTGTTGTGTTTGATAATTTTTCTATAAGTGGCGGGACCTACAGTTTAAAGTCTGCTCAGAACGATACATTTTTGAGAAGCTTTTCACGGAAATTTTTATTTACTGTTGACAGAGGCAGTTGCCAAGGAAATATTTTGTTCATATTTCGTTTTGTTCGACATGTTTGAGCCAAGATTTGAACCTTGGTCTCTTGCCTTATAGGATAACACACCATGTATTGTGATATCCATATGATATGGACATCGTATCGTTTTCCTATTTTATTAAGATATGGGAAACAACTAAATTAGTTAGTTTTAGACAAGTTTTAAAGATATCCATCGGTTTTATTTCCTTCATTTCATCGTATCTTTATTTGTCCGGTATGTAGTATTAGAGACACAAAAAACCTACAATTCAATTGTACTTCAATTGTAGCTTAATTCATCATTCCATTCCGGAGATTAAATTGCTTAATTTATGCGCCATTGTGTTAAAAACCATACTCATATAGACACAGGATTTATTTTTTCCACCACAGGAATAATACCCATTAAAGTGTCTGTAACTTTTATCTTCGCTTTATTTTTTATGGTTTGAATTCAAATGAAAAAAACAAATAAAAAAACAATTTATAAACCTATTGTCGTCATGATGGTTATGTCATAGAGCTTGTCATAGCTTTCTTTTTTCTCCTTTTTTAGTATTTCAAAAGCATTTTGAATTTCTATTTTTTTTTATTATTGAAGTGAATGTGTAGTAAATTGTGAAACTGTTGAAACAAATATTTCTGTATTATTGTGTAAAAGTTCATAAAACTATTAAGTACACTCGAAATTTTTATTAAGCCCATAAGATAATTATCAACCAATATTTCAATATGTCCAGATTTCTTATTGAAAGTATGATTAACACAATAAAGTGAAGTTTAAATATCTAACCAAAAACGACGGAGTATTGTATTATTATGTTTAACTATTTTATTTCTTTGAGTGTATGTATGTTGAACACAAAATATTATTTTTAGTTGTATTACTACCACTACATGTATGACAACTACTCGTACTATAAATACAACAACAATATCTGTTCAAGTTATATAACCCAGTTATTGTCATATTTTACCTTCTAGTGCTACTCTATTCCATATTTTTTTCTAACTTCATTTTTTTTTATATTTCTAGTTTTAGGTTCCAAAGACATATAGACACGAGGGATGTTTCAATATTAACCAAAAAAAAAAAATTGGAAGAATAGTATAAAAAATTATTTTTTGAAGATGATAATCATGTGTAATGTTGTCCTTTGTTAGATCCATTAAACTGAAATGATATCAGAAAGTTTACGAACATGAAACAAATTATTGTTGTTACGCCATTTACAAGTCAATTGAATCAACCCTAAATCCCAGTTCGATACGACAGTAAGTTAGTTCTCGGTTTTGGGATTATAAATTTTTTGGCAGAGTACTATTCGCTCTATTCTGTATGAGGAATACATTATACAGGGTGGCTGATATGTATTGCATATCAGCCGCTCGTCTGACAGCTGGCAGATTTATTCCAGTGACAGTTCATTTTATTATTTACAAGCTTACAAAAGCATTTTGATCTAATGCATTCAGAAAAAAGTTATTCGTGATGGAATTCAAGCATTATAGTGAGATTGCTTTATACTTGGCTGGAAAAACACAGGTGGCTATCGTTTTGTTAGAGCCCTCCAGCATTTAAATGTGAAAAATCTTTTGTTTCTCGTACCACTTCTCGTTACCGTGATACTGGCAGTGTTGCATCGCCTCCAAAAAGTGAACGAGAAAAAAAGACGGTAACAACACCACAAATGATCCAAAAAGTGAAGGCCAGACTTGATCGAAACCCACGCCGCAGTGGTAGAAAAATTGCTCGTGAGCTTAACATATCGCGAGAACGGATACAACACATATTGAAAAATGAGCTTGGACTAAAGCCATTAAAGTTGCAAAAAGTGCAAGAACTCACCGATGGACAAAAAAGTTAAACTAGAAGGAGCCAAAGATTTACTTCGCTTGCACGAAAGTGGCCAGTTACCGAATTTTGTTTTCTCCGATGAGAAGCCATTCCAAATTGAGCAGTTTGTGAACAAACAAAATGATCGGGCTTACTTGCCAAAGAGGTCAACTGAAAATTTACACCTGCGATTGGCCACCAGAAATCAAGCGCCGCCGATGATAATGGCGTGGGCCGCCGTAACGGCCTATGGTCGCTCCCCGCTCGTATTCATCGACCGTGAGTTCAAAATAAATGCCGCATATTATCAGGAATATGTCTTAAAGACAGTATTGAAGCCCTGGGCAGACTAACATTTCAGTCGCAGACCATGAACATTCCAACAGGACTCAGCACCACCGCACTTAGCATGCGTCAACCAAGAATAGCTTAAGAAGGAATTTCCTCGCTTCATTTCTACCGTGTCGATCTACTTAAGACGGCGCCAAAATACTGCAGAGCCAATTTCGTGCAGCTTGTAATGGCTTTGTCGGCCGTTTGAAAGCCATAATTCGTACCAAAGGTGTCCAATTCGAAGAAATCTAAACTGATTTTAAAATTTGATGTTATTTCCAACATTTTTTGCTTTTGAACAATAAAATTAAAAAATATAGTGCTTTACTTTATTGCATTATATTTCAGCCACCCTGTATATACATGTATAATGGAAACTTACATGCCAAAAGGTGTTGAAAAGGAACATAAAATTAAAATCAGTAACCAGAATTAGAACTCCAACCACCATTTTTAATGGGCATACATTTTAGCCAAAATGACAGATTTCTGCAGAATAGCGTCGAATGCGAACTACAAATTCAATCAGCTTTTTAATGACAATTGAATTACTCTTACAAATATTGACAGCCGACTTCTTTTAAGATATAATAATTCCAAACGCTTCATTAAACTACAGATCTCTTAAGCATTTTAAAAACTTCAATGGATTGCATATTGACCGCTAATTTGAAGATAATAATGAATGTCTATTTAGGATGGGTACTGTATTGGCCTTTTTTATAAGGAATAATAAAGGCCTTTCTGATGGTGGTAATAAACGAGAAATTTGTATAGACGTTAGATTAGAATCAGTTTATGTTTTAAGTGCTAGAAAAAACAACTTCTCTACAAATGAAAAGTGTGGCAACGAAGCCAGTCATCTCTGTAATGCATTTTGAAATACACTGAACAATCAACTGCGAATACTAAACAATAGAGACAAGCTTTACACAAAAGTATACGAATTTTGGATCCAAGTTCAACTAACTATAACGAACTTAACTATGAGTAGGTTTGTGAGAGAGCTGTAGGGCATTCAGCCTATGTTCAAAGGACCAGACCATATTTTCAAGTTGTATTGCAATTTCGCCTAAACTGCCAAGTGATTTGTCCTACGGCGAATGGAATATGATTGACAAATATTACCGTTTTACCCGTTTAGAGTGAAGGTCTTTATGAAAAACAGGAAATTGAAGGAAAGATAGGACAAAACACGTGTCAAATCAATTTCGGCGGCTTTTTTTATCAGCAGTTCTCTGGCAAAAACTCTGAGAGCAAATAAAATTGCCTTGAAAAGTATCTCAAACCTTTTGTTCGTAGTCGATATTAAACTGTATAGTTTTAATCCTGACTAAAGGGTTGTAATGTATAAGTATTATCCGTTGAGTTCATATCGAAATGACTAGTTGGTAAAACATTTGCCTACAGTGAAGGCACACATGTGCGATTAATGAGGAGGCCTTGAGGGCTTTACTTTAACACATCAAAGCTATTAAATATGGCTGTGGAAAGTATCATGTTATAGGGAGATTCTGCTAACACATGTTTTGCAAATATTTTTAGTTTTTTTGTTAGTCAATTTTGAAAGCACCCACGTATAATTCTAGGTTTTAGTCTTTGTAGAAATTGTGTTTTTGTGTGATATAAATATTGTCATTGTATATGTTTAACTCCTGTTTTTATGCTAAAACATAAGGGTTTTTCTGTTTTTTTTTTCATTTCACTTCGTTTTTTTTATTCTATTTGAATAAGTATAAGTGCAGTTTATAGATTTAAAAAACGAGTTGATTTTTTACATTCTATTTAAGTTACAAAATAATTCACAGAATTTTTTTTTCAATAAAAATATGTCATTTATTTGTGCACACATTAAAATGAGAAAGATACAAAGAATATGTATGATAAACTCTATGAAAAACATATTATTTTTTTTTGAAAATTTTTGCTCTAGAAAATACTGTTTCCATGTCAATGCCTAGTGTATTTCTAGCATTTTTTAGGTGGAGGTAATGCGTACAGATCCCATTGCGGGATTAGTTCTGAGTAAGATCAATCAACTCCTAGTATGTCTAACTTATCTTCTATAAATTCCAGACGACAATCAGATCTCCAAAAGATTTCAAATGGTTGGTATATAACACGACTTCTGTTTTAATATTGTATCAATTTATTTTGGTTGCTGGTGTCGGAGATATCGGTTAGTGGATGATGCTCTGTGTCTGTGACTTAACAGCCTCCGTAATAAGCACTATTACTAACCAAGTTTCTTAGATTTTCGTTATTTAAACTAAAAAAAATTTAAATGAAAATTTAATTATACTAGTTTGATACCCAGCTCTATATGTAAAGGGTCCGCCATATAACTTTTTTTTTTTTTGAAAATGCTTTAAAAAAACTACTGAATATTTTCCCAAATTAAATTTTTTATTTAAAACTACAATCCTTCCGGTTAATAATGGAAAATAATTTCATTCAAATGGCTGCCTCGGCTGGCCATGCAGTAGCCTATACGATCTGTCCAATTTTTGAGCACATTATCGATTGTGTGTAGCTTTATTTCATCAATGGCTTCACGAATATTATCCTTTAAAGCGTCAATTGTTTCTGGCTTGTCGGCGTAACAGTTATCTTTGACGGCACTTAACAAATAATAGTCCAACGGTGTCAAATCGCAGCTTCGAGGTGGACAAACGACATCAGCTCTGTGGCTGATAATACGATCTTCAAAAACAGCTCACAAAATATCAAGTGTAGCTTCGGTTGTGTGGCACGTAGCGCCGTTCTGTTGAAACCAAATGTTGCCAATATCCTCGTCTTCAATTTTTGTGAACAAAAATTCGTTCAGCAAGGCCCGATAACGATCGCCATTGACTGTAATGGCCCCTCGTTGCTCATTTTCGAAGAAAAATGGTCCAATTATGCCTCTAGACCATAATCCGCACCAAACTGTGACTCGTTTTGGGTGCGTCGGCTTTTCAAAATAGGCGTGCGTCTGTTCTGCGTCCCAAATGGGATATACTCGCCAAGATCTAAATGAGTTCATCTGAAAAGATGATGATGACGATCTCAGGCCCACTTAGCGAAGCGAAAACGCGTACACACAACCATATTCGTTCAGCGGCAGGATAAAACTAATTACCTGGCAAATCAGACATGAGCTAAGTGTTACCATTCACGAAATAAGCACTAGTTGAAAACAAAAAAACGTTAGATGGCGGACCCGATATTTAAGGTATTTCTCTGCGTTACTTTCTCTCTCTCTCTCTCTCGCTCTATGGGTTTCCCTATTTCATTCAATTTTTGTACATGTTGTCATTTATGTTTGACAACAAGCAATAAAATCTGAACAAAAAATATGAAATAAAATAAAATGTTTAATAGATCCATGTATATAATTTTTTTTTTTAATTTAATATACAACAACAATTTATTATTATTCTACTAACATACATACATTACATTACACATATAATATGTATATGAAATATGAATAAATTTAATGTTTAACATGCAGTTATTGTTGTTGTATGTTTATTTTAAATAGAATTTATTTTTACTTCATAAAATATTTTATTTTTAACATTTTTGCTTTTCATGTTCTATTTAAAAAAAAGGGTTCAGACAACCTTTCCTGTACACAATAGCAACTAGAGTATTAAAATTCAAAATCAAGCTTGAATAGTAAAAATGTACATACAAGACTACACACTTACTTACATTTTTATTGTAATTTTATGTATGGGAAATATCTCCAAAACATACCTATATTCTCTCATATATTATATGCTAATGTACTTACATTAAGTGTATGTAGAAAAGGCTTGTAAATGTCACTTGGAAGAGTCATTAGAACTTTTGGTTAAGTATGCTTAACTAATGGCAAACCATAATAATTGTCATTATGATTATCATAATGTTGTAATTATCATTAATAAATACTATTTATATGCTATTTTCGTTGACTTTTGTTCTTCCTTTTATTTTATGTGCTGTGGTTTATGTATGTATAATATATATGTGGAAGGGACTATGGCTAACCCAATAAATAAGAAAATACAAATATATCTCTACTTTATGTAATCCTAAGTTTTTTAACCCATAAGAATACTAAAAAGTATGCAATGGAGTTTTCCAACTGCGACTTTTGAGTTTTGACAGTTGATAAGGGTCATATTGAAGCTTCCTTAACTTACTTAATTGTTCTTTACAATTTTTTAGTCAGGATTACATCCTAGCCTCTCACAACACCTCTATTGGGTGTGTTAATTTTACTGATTGATGGCTGGATCTGCAGTTCAAAGTTGATTCCGAATGACAGATTTTTGAAAAACTTGAGAAAAGACTGCTGAGCGGCAGTCCCCGAAGACGTTTCTTTTTTATATTTCACGGACTCGATTAATAAGCCAACATACTGCTTATAAGACTTCAGTTGATGATTATAATACCGAAATATTTTTGAATAAAATCATTCTATTAATTTAGTTGTCATTTATTCAGTCTGTTTTGGTAAACCACCATGGAAGACCACAGAGAACAATGTCACACTGTTGACAAAAATTCACATGAAATCCAAAAGGGTACAGAATATTTCGAAAAAGTCAATGTTTGGTGGGCTTTTTAGGCTAGAGGTGTCATTGATTCCATTAAAAACGAATTTGGCTGGCTCGTCACTGTTAGCGTGTAGGAAGATAATTGTAATATGAAAAGTGATTTTAAAAAAACATCTCTACGTACCACAGAGCTCACGTATAGGTGATGAGAGTTGTATACCAAGATCATTTACTTTGACTCCTTTAGATCTTTTTCTTGTTAGGTTTTCTTCCGTCTCCGACTAATGAGATTAAGCTACAGAATATAGCCATCCTGAGAGGTAACATAACCCATACCACTATTGAAATTAAGCATTAATTATGCGGCATAGTCATAGCTATTTAATCATTCGCAAAACGTGACGGACATTTAAGTTTGCAGGTCCTTAGGTCCACCGTAGTGAAATCACAAATATCTATATTCCCTCTGCTGATATAAAATTAGTACTCCCATAATAGCTCCCATCTCCCGCATACTCATGCTAAGCACTGCTTTCGTACTGACAGGATTGAGCTTTGGCTTAAAGGGTTTTGCAATTTTAAGGTCCGTTCTACATTATTGTATTTTAGGAACGCCTTTTGTAGCAAAATGAATGCGTAGATAATTTTTAAAATTAAATTTTTAAAAACCCTTTTCGTGATCATTTACTAGACCTTAATCAGTGAAGACGCTTACTGCATGAATGTCTTTTTTTTTTTGAAACTTAATATCTTTGATGAAAGTCTGTGATACTCTATACATACGTACAGAATTTGTCATAAAAACCCTTCACTTAGGATTAGGACTCAGCATCTCAGCCCTTCTTATACATATATGAGTGGTTCCACCTACATTTTGAAGTCGACTACGAACGACGGATTTTTGAGAAACTTTATCATGAAAATTTCATTTACTCTCAGAAATTTTTTTTTTATTAAACCAGCACTCAGGGGATGACCCCTACTCATGCAGTGCATTGTGCAGGTTTAGGAAAGGTGGAAAGAGGGAAGATGCGAACGGTAAGGAAACGAGTTGCTGCTGGTGACTATAAAATGGCCAGTGCTATACCTTCACCAGTAGACAGTCTACAGCAATCGTCCTCAAGAAGGCCGTAGTTTCTCACACCACTTATGTTGTGTGTGATAATTTTATATAGAATTGGCGGGACCTACAGTTTAAAGTCAATTCCGAACGGCAGATCTTTTTTTGGGTAAACTTTTCAAGATGAGGAAGAGAAGAAATTGCCGAAAAATATTTTTTGTATTTTTTATTTTGATGTCATGGCGGGGGTCTCGAACTCTGGCTTTACGTCTAATAAGCCAGCACACTATGTACTAAGCCACGGCGACCCCTCTCAGAATTTTGTTGGAGATATCAGACGTGTGGCTTGATCCTTGGCCTCTCGTCTGATAAGCTGACACACTACGTAGTATACTACGACGACTTAATACGAGAAGGAAATTAAATAAAAAAAGGAAAATGCATCAGATTTTTAGTCTTGTCCATCAACCGATAGGGAAAACAATAAATGTCATTGAAAGTTATGGTTGTACCAACCCTCTATATATTACAAACGCAGATAATATTTCATTATCATCCAACCATTAACCAAAGTCTAGGGTGTTAAGTTTATCATGAAAATTTTGAGGGTTAAAGACTTTCTTTTTATTGTTGTTGTTGTCCAATAAGGTTAATTAATTTAAGTGAGCCTACCACTTAAACTTATGCATACAGACACATATACATACACATACATATGTTAAAAGAATAGTTTATAAATACATAAACAGTGTATTTGCATTTATTTCTCTTTGCATTGGCACAGAAATATATCTCTTTGCAAAGCGAATTCATTTATCAATTCGCTTTGTGGGTGAGTGTATGTATTTAAGAGTGTTATATTGTATATGTTAAATGTGTGCTCTTAATTTAATATTCTGCTATGTTTTTGTAAGTATCTTTCTCTCTCTCTCTCGATTGTAAGTACATATGAATTATAATAATGATGATGATGGTTGTGTATTTGTAGTGGTCGTAGGTATTATTTACGTTATAAGTTCTTCTTTTTTGTTTCATTGCAATTGTACTCAATTTAATTACAATATTCATTAATATAATGTATATTATAAATACGAATGTGTCTATATTAGTACGTATGACTTTATAAAGCCACTAAACCTTATGACTGTAATGTCGTATAAAACGAAACGCAAAGAATAATTAAATAAACAATTAATTCTATTAAAAGTACACAATAGCATGTTGGAATACAATTTGAATTTTAAAATAATTTTCTAAATCCTACTTTAAAAATAAATTCTCAGTGATTTTAATATTTTGAAAAATATTTCATTTTTGATGAGAACAAAAATGTGTTTTTAAACCTCTTTTTAATTTCTTTAACCCATTAGTGCGCAGAGTCTCGTATTTTCTACCGTATCTCTTTTAAAAATTAGAATTTTTAAATAACAAATAGATTATGCCGTTACTGACACTCAAACGAACCACGTTTTATTTAACTTGCTTTAAGTATTGTGATTTGTTTGTTGTTTTTTATGCAAAATATTGAAAACAAATTCGAAAAAAAACTGAAATCTCGAACAGGGTATGAAAAATTGTAATATATTATATATTATGTGAATATTTGATATATTTTGTGTGTTGTTATTTGTAAATAAGTATATATGACTAGCAAACCCGGCGAACTCCGTTTAACCACCAGATGGCATCGTTTTATGTAACATTTCGTTTGGTGATTAAAAGATGAAGAAACATTCCTTTTTTGTTTTATATATGAAAAGGAACAATTTTATTTCATTTCACAACAGTAATGAATTCATTTCGATTACAAAAATGAAGTGTTATTTAGTTGAACTTCTCTAAGTAAATGAAAGTGAATCCAAAGTAAATACTGAATCGAAGCGTTATACTTGTTCGCAAATTATCGTGAACACGCAACGTATAACTGATCATGTGAAAAACAATGATTTTCTAAATTTATCCCGCAAACACTAAGCGATTGGCCTTGCGACTTGTAAAATTGTCATGGCGAACGCAAGGTGAACTGGCTATTGCAATCGTTTGAAATAAAACGGAAGATCAGTCGGAATCATTGGTGTTCGAGGAATATATACATTTTCACCTGCGTACTTTCCGTTAATAATGGTTGCCTCAATCAAATTCGGCATAAGTCTTTTTACCGAAAGTCGAGTACCGTTGCAAAGTCGCGGTGGATTCAAATTACGCAATATCATTATAACTGTACCAACTTTGAGTTGCAAGTTCTGTTTTGGAAATCCTGGTAACTCCAGAGAGTTCAAAAACTCCGTTGGATAATTTACTACATCATCGGGATTTGTTATGGAATCAACGGATTTGTATGTCACCAAATCGCCAGCAATTTTTGGTTCAATGGTTAAATTCAGTGCGTGTACATCATTATTGTTTGCGGCAAGAATTGTTCGTTGACTTAACCAAGCATAATTATCAGAATTCTCACTAATGTTTGGGAAAACATTTTCAATAAGAGCTAATTGAGAGTCCAGATGTCGCAACAACTGGGACATTTCCGTTTCTAACAGTTAACAATTGTTTGGAAAATTGTGCAGCACTTTGATCATTTTGAAATTGAACTCTCATATTAGTGGTTAGCGATAATGTTTTTACGTTATTCCATAAAGGTGATGCCTTCAGGCAAGCATTCAATTCATCTGCAGGCGATCCACGGCGAATTACTGGCAACGTCTGCCTGAAATCGCCTGCCAACAATATCATCAACCCGCCAAAGATGTTGTTATTTCGCCGGAGATCCTTCAGTGTGAAGTTAAGTGCTTCAAGTGATTTCTTATGTGCCATTGTGCACTCATCCGAAACAATGAGCTTGCATTGCATCAACAATTTTCCCATTGCACTGGATCGGGAAATATTGCATGTTGGAGTATTAATTGTGTTTAAATTGAGTGGCAACTTAAGCGCAGAATGTGCAGTACGACCGCCATCTAGAAGAGTCGCTGCAATTCCAGATGATGCTAACGCCAAAGCTATGTCACATCTTGATCGAATAATGGCCAAAATCAATGAAATGACAAATGTTTTCCCTGTTCCGCCAGGTGCGTCCAGGAAGAATAGACCACAAGTATTATTGTCCACCGCTTGCATTAATGTTTCGTATACTTGTTTTTGCTGTTCATTCAGCAACGGCACATTATTTCGAACGAATTGTATTGTATTACAGCACTCGATTTAATTGTGAAAAAAGATTTTCCCGTTTTTCTGTTGAAATTTTTCTTGAAATTTTTCTTTGCTATAAACCTCACGGAGCCCGAGACCTTTCCAACGAATGCAAAACCGTGGAAAACGGTTCGTGCGTTCTGGAGTTATAACGTCAGGAAAGAAAACCCGACTTATTTTTATATAGTAGATTAAAGTGATATAAAAAATTAGGACAAATATAATACAGCGTTAAGTTTTAATGTAATGTCCGCTAAAACGGACACCGTGCACATGGTACAATTGTGATACGATAAAAATTTTAAATTGGGGAATTTTTTTTTATTTTTTATATAGACAGTTTCTGAAATATTAGATGAACTGGAAGCAACTGAATAGGACAAAACAAATGATGGTGGCCAATATTTACATATCTCCTTGATGCCTCGAGTTGTTAATGCATGGCTGCTGATGAAAAACTTGCATCCGAATTATTTGGCATGCGTGTTTCTTCATATTTTTTGTAGAAATGTAGCTACATCCTACCTAGAAACTTATGGTACCCCGTCTATAAGACGCTCGCGCACTAACAAATTGGCAACAGGTACGCGATATGATGGCAGAAACCACCTAACTGAATACTCGAAAACTGAAAAACAACGTGGGCATTGCGGGAAAAAAGCAAAATTTATTTGTAATAACTGTAAAAAGGGACTTCGCCCCAAAGAATGCTTCAAGAGTTATTATACGTCAAGTCTACCTATGGCACATGTGTCAGTTATAACAGACGGTCTATAACTCGAAAACTATTAATTTTTTTTTAATAAAATGTTTTAAAAATGAATTAATTAGATCATTTTATTAATAATTGGAAAAAATTATTAAAAATCGAAAATTTAAAACACTTCCAGAATTATTTTTAACCAAAGTAAAGAAGTACAAGAAAAACATTTTTTCTGAGAAATGGCAAAATTCTTGCCTAAGATAAGCTTCTCTTTCTGATATAATTGCATCCACTTAAGTTTACGTTCTTTGCAGGGCTTTAACGACTACAGCATGCTGCTCTCCAATTTTCTTTTAAACATGGGAACTTTACTCTTTCTAAGTCTTGAGTTCTATTCAGATACTGTCAATAGCCTCCAGTAGAAATTCATTTTGAAAGCATTTTTTAAGAATCGAATTAAAATCAATGCAATAACATAATGAATCGATACAAAATCGCAAAGGGGAAGTTAGAGGGAAAAATGTCTAACAGATTAAAATCTAAAATATTCCATGTTTCAATTAATTGTGAATTATCGTTCTTTAATCGATAATCCTTAATGGCAGCTAGTGTAAGTCAATTTTAAATTAAAAAGAATAAACTTCAATGCGCTTTCAATAAATTATGAACTTCTTTAGCCCCAAAATCGATCGAAGTCAGCTAGCCAATAATGAATGAATGAATGGATTATAAATTGCTTTTAACTCACTTCTCCTCTTAAACAAATTCCTCGAAATTCAATTATTGGTTACGCAAAACAAAAACTTTTCAACTCATTTCCTTGCCACTAAAAAACATAAATATTTTAGCATTTAACCTGTGGGGCTTAAGTTAACAGCAGAGGAAGATGGTTAAGTAAACGCAAACGTAATACGTGAAGGCAAGACAGGAAGAGAGGTAAAAGCTGGAAAATGCTTGAGGGTTTCGCGTAGTGTTTTTAATAAATTGTAAATTATTCTTGAATTAATTCAATTACGTTGAGTCACACCTCTTTTTATCTGTTTATTGCCCTCTGGGTTGTTGCTTATTTTTCTATACTACTACTGCCATGGGATCAGTAAATATATTCTGGTTAACATTGTACAGGATTTACTTTGTATATTTAATCTGACTGTATAATATTTTACAATACAATGACGCTTGTGACTTTATTGTATGGTAAATGGAAGGTATTAGAGGCAGACTAATTTGTTTATAAGTTCGAATTCAGAAATTTATTAATTTTGTTTTTTCTCACTGTGTAACCCATCCTTTAAATGGTATTCTCAGAATCGATCTTCTCTTAAGATAATATTTGGAAAGACCATGATTTGGCTAACAACTGATCTACATTTCATTGACTTGGATTGCTTTTAATCTTTGTCTTATACAATTATATTCAATTCAGTTTTTCAGTACCGATACTTCATGTATTCCTATTCCTACCCCTATTATCCCTTGCGGTATTTAAGGTGATTACATATATTTTTCGGTAAAAAAAAAATTAAAAAGAGAGGAGTAAATGTTGGAAAACATATTCGATGTATTTTGTATTAAAAGTCATAAAGGTAAATGGCGATATGATAATCTTATTTTCAAGAAATTCTGACAAGAAGTTCAAAATGGGTCATTTGTCCCGTCCATGGTATGTTCATGCGCACGCTGCTATCTAAAATACATTTTAACGTAGAAACTTCTGTCAAGCCTATCGAAGTTATCAACGAAATTCGTATTTTTCTTACCTCGGAAATCTAAGTTCTTTTCGGATTCGCTCAATAGAAATACATATTGGACCACATCGTATTCTGTGTTCCGAAATATTATATGGAGTTCTGTAGTAACACATTTGACTCCAGAGAATCATTGGGAAGAAGAGTATTACGTTACTCAATCTTTTAACGGACTAGGTGCTTTCCGTGATTGCCTTTCACTTAGATTTAAAACATTCCTATATTCCCAATGGAAATAAATGAAATAAAATGATAATTTTCTTTATATAAATTAAATGTTCACAAATCCAACCAAAGTCGATCCTTTATTAATTCTGAAAACTTCCTCTTACTAGATTTCTGGCAAAAACACTGAGAGTAAATAAAAAATTTCCATGAAAAAGATTCTCAAAAAAAAATCTATTCTTCGGAGTTGACTCTAGTAGTCCTGTAGTCCTGAGTGAAATATTGTAATCAGCAATTTGTATTTGTTTTGCATCGGCTCCAAAAATCATTGTATACACGTCTGTTATTGAGATTTTTAATTAAATCATCAAATGCTTATTGATTGCGCCACTAAACTCCTATTCGCCTGAGAAAATAATTGAGGACTTGCCGAACTTTTATCAATGGTTAACAGCCATTGTGTTCAAGCTACATCTGTCAAACTTTCTGTTATTTCTTCAATCAGTTTTAAGCAATCATCACATAAATAGAACCTATTTTTAGATGAATGGATAAGCGAACAAACAAAATCAACGAATTTGGGACGATGAGATCCAAAAACGTTCCAAAAGCCCGTTCCGAAAGCACATACATGTGGTGTGAATCAGAGATTAGCAACGAGTATTCAAAACGATGAGCAAATTCAAATCATACTTATAATTTCTGATACTTATACGCATTAATACTTATTTTAATATCGTACTCGTACTCAAAGTTGGAAATACTCATCGTATTCATACTTAACAATACGCATGATGTTATTAACTTCGACTCGTCTCTACTTAACATTTACACGATGCAGAAATTAAGTATGATTCGCGTACGAACACTACTATACTCACAAGAAGATTACGTGAATGCTTTGCTTGAGTCTTTGTCTTTCCTTTCTTCTTTGTTTGCATATGCAACAACAACAAAGGCTGTAAATTTTGTTGAATGATTCGAGCCACTCGAATGACTTATAAGTATTAAAAGTATTTTTCTCAGGCGTATGAATCAAACATATTTCGAATGTTGTGAGTTTGATGTCAACGTTGTATCATAATATATATAAATCAATCTTGTAGCAAGTACGAATTAATCAGAGTAGTTGAATTTTTTTTTATTTTTTATTTATTTATTTAAGATTTATATCAGATTATAATCATATACGAGCTGAGTAACCTCGACCATATGCCCGGTGTAGTGTCACAGACCAGAGCCTCTGGTGGGAATCGAACCCACGACCCTCACGCTAATAGTCTAGCACACTACCCACTAGACTACCAGGGCGCTCAGTTGAATTTCAATTCTGTTGATTCACTCACACTCAAGATTGCATGAGTGGTTGTGAGTAACGGAAAAACGATTGATTGCTGATCTCTGGTGTGCATGTTGCGTCGGCAGCTGGTCTGTATATCTATGTGAATGTCAACGTTAGTCAACGTTTAATCATATAAGTCGATGATTACTCATTGTCGTGTGGTCTCAATAGGATGGTTCTACTTATAATACACCTCATGTCATATTGAATATATGTATTGTTTTGAGCGATTTGAAGAAATGGTCATCACAAGTGGATGTGAAGGGAACTAAATCATGTTATTCTTTTACGCCCTAGTTTCTCATATCAATTATGTTTTTCATACAACCTACAGTTTAAGCTGGACTCCGAACATTTTTTTACTCCAAGAGCTTTTGACGGACATCTGCTAAGAGTTAGTCTCCAGCGAAATATTTTTTTCATATTTCGTTATGTTGAAGATGTCTGAGCTCATGTCATATAAGCCGATACACTACTTGCTAGACTACCACGACTACAACTGGTCTTTAAAGCTCTATTTATTTGCTTATTTTCTTCGGTTGAATTTATGTACTTACACATATATACATATGTATGTGTATATAAGTATATAACGTTTGGCGTGATAGACTAAAGGTTTCACAGAAAACAAGTACTGTTTATATATCCACTTTGTATCTACCTCTTTCACACTCTTGCAATCACAGCTCAATTATTTTATCACTGCAATAAGATTTTCCAGCAAACATTTAAACCTTCCTTTCCTTTATATGTAAACCGGTGGCGTGGCAGAAAGGAAAACTTAATTTAAGGAAAATAATAATAAAACTAAAGGAAGACGAAGAAAAAGACACAATATCGCGTTTAATTTAATCCCACAACATTTGCATAATTTAAAATCATTTTGAGATGCCAGAAGGAATGAAGTTCATTTTCCCTCTTTCATTGTTTTTCTTATTCTCATGTTTCCATTTTCCTGTCATCAACGTGTATGTCTCCCGAAAATAAAAACCAAAGAAACAGAAAGAAATCTGTAACAGTCATGTAATAAGGACAAGTTTCTGAAATCCTTTTGCTGTGCACTCTCTCTCAGTAGCCGAGTGCAGGCAAGGGGTATTATTTTACGTAGTCTTTGCTTTTATTTTATTTCCTCCACTAGTTTAACTCTTCACACAGGGACAATACACGGGTTTTAAATTGTGATAAAATATCCTGAATATCTTACTTCTACCCCTCCATTCTCGTACCATTCTCCTGAAGGCTGCAGGTGAATAAATTTTAAGTCTTTTCGAAATTTTCGTCAAAGTAAAGTTGTTTTCTTTTCTCTTCTGTGTGTGGTTTTTCTTTGGTCTTTCCTTTTACGTGTTTGTCAATTTCAGCTTATTTAAGGTACGTTTTTTTCCTCCTGTCTCTTGTTAGCATTGTGGGGATAAATTATTGTCTTGCTCGTCGCTACTCTGAGGTTCCCGGTTGTTTGTGAAAGCCACTGATGCTACCACCACTGTGAAGGATAATTTTTATTTTTTTTCTTTGTTTTGTTGACTGCTGTTGTTTCTTACAATTTTCTTACCGCAACTTCTTTCTCGCTGATATAATCGCACTTTTGCGGGTTTATTAAATATTTATTCATACTTTATGGATTTTAGGGATTTTTTGTTATTCTTTGTTGTTGTTTTTGGTTTTTTTTTCAATTGTCTGTTTTCCGTTTGAATTCGGAACAATAAAAACAAGGCTTTACAGAGGCGTGAAATAAAAGGGATTTACTGGGATATGGAGAGAAGAAGGATTTTGAAATACGTTTGAAATTAAATTCTTAAATTTTAATGGTAGTAGGTGTCTTCATTTGTGGAACCACTGTCAGAAATTTTTAACGTTTCAGATGGAAATTCTAAAGATCAATTGATCGTTACAACCCTTCAGTTGGGATATTCACCGAGTTCCTCACACCACTTATGTGTATTAATTTTATACATGAGCAGTGGGACTCGATTCCGAGCAACAAATTTATGAGCAACTTTTTCATGGTAATTTTATTAACTATCAGAGTTTTTCCTTGCTAAAAGGAAGTCGCTGAAGAAATATTTCTTCATATTTCGTTTTGTTATAGACGTGCCGTGGGGTTTGAACGGAGGACTCATGTCAAATAACACTACGGCTTTAACTGCGCATATAAAATACAAATTAATCTTTTCTGTCATTGATGCCGTTAGAAGCATCAAATCAGTAATGTAAATAAACCTAATGTTGAAGGAATGACATAGAAGAGAACAACCGAATCTCCAATGGAAAATTTAGGTTGAGCACGGCATCAAAAATCGAAGGCACAGTAAATATAATCTCTTAGCTTTTGAATATTATTTAAGTTTATGGTTACAGAGCACCTTTTGCCAAAATTGATTTACAATTTGTAGTTGTAATGCCCACAAAGGCAAGTACTTCAATATAATCAGCAAATGATACGAGCTAAATTCGGATATTTTATTAGTATTAAATTGTTTGATTACTACTAATATAAACGATCATATCCGAAAATATTACGTCTACATAGTCTAATTCGCAGATGTATTAATTGGTTTAATGCAGGAGTTGAATATAAGCTTGGTATGACTGCTCGAAGGTCATGTCTAGAGAAACTTTAATACCAATGTATGGTACCAATCACCGTTTTCAATAGAAAGAAACCCCCAGTTAAATTGTTACTTATTTCCCGATACTTCTGTATTAAGTTGACCCTTAGATATTAGACTCACGTTCAATTTCTATCAAGACTAGTATAAATTCAATAATACACTAATAACCCGGTTTGTGTCGCAAATAGGGTCTGAAGAAACGCGACGTAAACCGAAACGACACAAGACACGATTTTCCATACATTTGTATTGATTTTTATTTAATTGGTTCCGAGATTCATAATTTTAGCTCAAAAAATTGATTTTTCAATAAAAAATATTTAATTTACTAACGACCCACAACTTGCAACCATCAGACAACATAAATATATATGTGTGTAGTCATTTACATTGGACTTAAATGCGAAATCCCCTTTTTCTGTTTTAGTTTTGTAAAAACATTTTCATATTAAAGACTCAAACTGAAACAAAAACGACCCAACTTCGAAGTTACAGAAATTTTAAAAAGACACAACTTCGAATTTGCACTAGATTTAAATAGGAAATGCCCTTTTTCTGTTTTAGCTTTGTATAAACATTTTCGTATTAACGACGCAAATCGAAGCACTAACGATGCAACTTCGAAACATGCGACGCAAACTGAAACAAAAACGACGCATCTAATGAAGCCACTGAGTGATTTCATCACCACCCTTATTAGTATGATGCGTGTTATTTTTATAGCCTAGTGGCATGAAAATCTTAAAGTAGATTGTTATACCACAGTTGAAGTAATTACCTCTTATCTTAAAATCTCGAAACCGACCGAAAAAGATTTTTGAGAAGCTTTTGCATTTCTGAGTCTGGACTGAACGAGGCTTTTGGTCTACATGGAACGACCCGGCCCTAAAACCCCTACCACTAGACCACGGCGACTTCTATTTTCAATTTACGTTCTCTTAATACCTGAGAAACGTGAAGAGAACATTTCCAGATATATTGTATTCCTTTTATCATCTCTAAGGCACACAATTCAAACTTACTTCTTATATTTTATTTCAGGTGGTCCATCTATCGCTTTAAATTCGGTTATTTGGAATCTAGCATTCTGTTCTGTCACAGAATTTAGTATATTATCTCCACAGAACATAATGAATCGATTTAACCTTGATTGGAGTTTAGTGGCAATTTATTTCCAAAACAAAAAAAGTTGGTTGGTCCCAGAAAATGACTAACAATTCAAATCGTTTCATTGTTGATGCGATAAAACGTGAGTGTGCTTTTAAAATGCGTACATGCGAAAATATCGAAGCTGTATCTGAGAACCTTTACATAAAGAATTTGATAAGCATCAGGTTCTCCCAACATATGTGTCGATTCACTTAAAAATATCAAACTTATCAATTCCACGATATTGGTTTGCTTTTTTAGTTAGAACGAAAACCCTAGAGTCTCAGTAATCTAGCCTCTATATTTCTATTTTTTATATACAACTAGGTAATCACCTCAAATATACTGAAGTCGCCGTGGTCTAGTAGGTAGTGTGCTGGCTTATTAGACGTAAAGCCAGGGTAAGAGTCCCAGGCCAGACATCAAAACAAAATACAAAAAGTATGTTTTCGGCGATTTCTTCTCAGTAGATTTCTGGCAAAAACTCTGAGAGTAAATAAAATTGCCATGAAAAGTTTCTCAAAAATCTTTCGTTCGGAGTCGACTTTATGTATAATATTAAGATACACAACATAAGTAGTGTAAGAAAGTAGGTCAATAATCCTAACTGAAGGGTTGCAGTGAAGAATTATGTATGTTTTAGAGATGCCAATCGGTAAATCCCGAATCCCGAAATCCCGAGATTTTCGGGATTCACAAAATCCCGAATTCCGAGATTTTTAAAAACTTGTCCCGGGATTTTATGGGATTTTCGGGATTGTGATTTCACATGTATTTTGACCCTACAAAAGTTCCTGAAAAAAAAATTCTATATCACTTAACTTCGATAAAGGCATCCCAGATGAGGAAAATCCTACTTCCAGTGATAAAAAAATTATTTGATGGCATCGAAGAATGCAAAAGCCTTATAAAACGGATTGATAGGGTAACTGATTCTTTTTTCTTTATGTTTTAAATATTCATCCCCTTTTATTTGATATTTTCCTATACGCTTGTGTGCCTTATAAAAAAACTTAGAGGCTGCCTTTTTTAAATTTGTTAAGTTTTACCAAAAGATTATAGGGCGATAATATTTATCGTGAAAAGATTTCTTTATTCTTTGTGGAGGTTTTCTTTTATCATTTCTTATTGCAAATGGCAGTTTGGAAATATTAAAGAAAATTGATTTCGTTGTTTCGAAAAAAGTTTCTTACCAAATAGTTACAAATGGATAGTAAACGTTTGTAATACAAAGTAAAATAATTTTTCCTTCTATTAAACATGTATTCACATTTAGTTTGACAAAATGTACGGAAAAATATTTTAAAATTTTTTCTTGCATTATTTTTCTTTTGCTTCAATTAGGATTCTGCTGAAATGGTACATTTTTAAAATACCTTTCATTCACAATACCTTCTGTACAATCTTATTAAATTGTTTATTACTGGAATGTTTGTGTTGGAAAAAGAAACATTTTCTTGGTCAAAACCTAGACAAACATTAGAATTTTCTTTCTTTTGTGTAAAGTTTTATTGAAATTGTTGACGTGTGTATTTATCCTCGGTAACTTTACCTTTTTGCCCTTATTTTTGTTTATCTTTTGCATCCCTTTTTGCCATTTGTGAAAAAAATTTTCTGCTTGCTTAAGTCTACAAATTAATTTTTCGAAATTATGCTCAATTCCAATAACCACTGTGAGTGTTTTTATTTCCTACCGTTAGTCCATAGGACAAGTTATATTCTTTAAATAATTCAAAAAATTCGTCCTAATGCAATGTGTTGGCTTAGTAGACGGGAAGTCGTAATTCAAATCCCAGCCCAGTCAAATCGTACAAACCGAAATATGAAACAATTTTTCTTTATCAATTTCCTCTCAGTAATCCTCTGCCAAACACTCTGAGAGTAAGTAAAATTACAGTGATAATTTTCTCAGCAATTTATCGTTCGAAGCCGCCACACATGGATAAAATTAAGACACGGGGGTCACCGTGTTCTAGTATGTAGTGTGCTGGATTATTAGACGTAAAGCCAGGGTTCGAGTCTCAGGCCAGACATCAAAAATAAAGCAAATATAAAAAGTATTTTTTCGGCGATTTCATTCTTTCTCTTCTTGTTTCTCAAAAATCTGTCGTTCGGAGTCGACTTTAAACTGTAAGTCCTGCCACTTCTGCATAAAATTAACACACACAACATAAGTGGTGTGAGAAACTGCGGGCTTCTTGGGGAGGATTGCTGTCTTATGGTGAAGGTATAGCACTGGCCATTTTATAGTCACCAGCAGCAACTCGTTTCCTTACACTGCATGAGTAGGGGTCATCCCTAGAGTACTGGTTTTATAAAAATAAATAAAAAAGACACAACATGGCTAGTGTTTGAAGCTAGTGTTGTAATCGGGTCTAAAAGGTTGTTATGACCAAGTTAAGTAAGTAAATTCTGTTCATTGTACGAACACAATAAATTAAAGTCCAATTGTTCAGTAAGAGATAGATTAACACTGTCATTTCAAAAAAAACTCAAGATCTGCAGAGAATAGCGTCTGTGACCTTTAAAGCATGCAGACCATGAAATTGAAGGCAAACGACCATAGACGATGGGAAATGAGTACGAGAATATGGAAAATTGTAAAACTAGGGAAAATACCAATCCATATAAGATCGAAGAACATCCATTGCATCTACAAAAAGTCACTGTTTGGAATGATTTTGAAACTGTTCATTTGAAAGCATTGGTCTGACATTAAACGACTCAAGATTATTTTCAAAATTTTATTGGACAGAAATATCAACACAGTTACACACTCTTACCTGTCATATCAAAGTTAATGATAGTTTTCCTGCAACAAAAAATACTCGGCACTTTCCTTAGCGTTCATCCGTTAGAAAAAAGTTATCCGATGTAAAACACAAGTTATTACAAAGGATGGTTCGCTTTTACTTATTTAACTAAGTAGTTATTACACCCCTTCCTAGCCAGAATTACAAACTAGGTCCGCACACCATCAGAAGGGTTGTGTGTTAGTTCTATCGATGAATAGCAGGACAGATTTTAAAAGAATTTTTATGGCAATTTGATTGTACTCTAAGATCTTTTGCCAGACGTTGAAAGAAATTTTATTTTGTTCAGAAAAACGGGGTTTGAACCACTCTACCTATTCTAGTAAGCGATTTCCAATGTTCTGTTTACGATTATCTTTGTAAAAAAGTTCCTTTTATAGCGAACACCTTAAGAAGATTCACACCTTAGCCTATATTTATATTTCCTTCTCCTTTATCTCCTCCTATCACGTCACGTTTCTACTTTCAACACAATACGCTGATTTATGATTGATTGTACTCTCAGATTTTTTACCACAAGATTGCTAAAGGGAAGACGTTGAAAGAAATTTTATTTTATTCGGAATGACAGGGTTTGAGCCACTCTACCTAGTCTAGTAAGCAATTTCAAATGTTCTTTTTACGATCATATTTATGAAAAAGTTCTTTTTATAGCAAATATTTAGCCTATATTTACAATATTTGCTTCTTCTTCTTTATCTCCTACTATCACATCATTTTCTACTTTCAACAAAATACCCTGAATTTATAGGGAGGGGACTAGTCGACTTTATTACGCCTTCAATCACGTTTTTAAGAAAGTTTTACGTAAGCCAATAAAAATTCCAAACAAAATATTAAATCACGCATGACCTTCATTTAAATACTCAAAATACAGTATGCCCTCGATTTACGTTGTTTCGTTTAATGTCGTCAAAAATTTTGTTCCCTTCAACTTCGATTTGCGTTGTCATTCGATTTACGGCGCCTCTCTTATTTATAAACAAAATCAGGAAAATTCCCTCCTAAAAATAATCAATAGAATTGGAATTTAATTATTTTAGTATACATACATATTTGGTCATTACAAACCTTCAGTCAGGATTATTGACATAATTTCGCACACTACTTATGGTGTGTGCGTCCATTTTACACATACATAAGTGGCGGGACCTACGGTTCAAATTCGACACCGAACGACAGGTTTTTTTTGAGAAACTTTTCATGGCAATTTTATTTACTCTTAGAGTTTTTGCCAGAAATCTGGTGAGAGGAAATAGCCGAAGAAATACTTTTTGTGTTTTGCCTGGGCCTCGAACCCTGGCTTTACGTCCAATAAGCCAACACACTACCTAAAAACAACGGCAACTCCAGTATGAGATATGATAGTCTGAGTTATTTTAAATTCGATTTACGTTGTTTCGATTTACGTCGCCTTTTTCCGAAAAATTCTACGACGTAAATCGAGGGAATATTGTATAAGGTTGCCCTATCCCTTATTTTGAAATCACCAAACATTTTATGTGAACATTTTATTGCATTTTATCATAAAAGAGTGCAGTTTTATGCCCTTAAATATCTTGGAATTATCCTTAGAAAATATTGTGTTGAAATCAAAACAAATTTTAATATTTTTTATTTGTATTTTTTTATGATCAGATTTAGATCTTTTTATCGTTTTTTTTCTTTTTTTGTATCTAAGTTCTCGCAAGCCATCAGCATTTTATTTGTTGCCAGAGAATAAATATTTTCGCTATAAAAAATTTTGTTTTTTATTCCTTTTTGTTTGACCATTACACAGTTGTCTGTTTTGCATTATTATTCATCATATTGTCCGTAATTTAATTTGTTTTTTTTTATCGATTTACACAATTTGTAACGATATTTTATTTTTCCGGGTTTTTATTACTGTCAGTCGTATTCAAATCCAAACAACTGCTGTTGAAGGCATAAAAACCAAAAAATGAAGTCAATACCCACCCAGTTACACAGCAAATAAGCAAATTATCATAATAATTTACATAAACAGATTTAAATTAAAATCGATGACAACGGTGGAAGATTGTACAGCCCCAAAATAATGGCCAAAAGGAAATAGAAAATTAAAGATTTTTTTATTTGATTATTTGCCTTGTTTTTTTTTTCATAGAGATCAGTATAATTATGGAAAAAATATATTCTTTTTTAATTTACAATTTAACACAATTATAAACATATTTTTAATTATATTTACTAAAATAAATTACCATATTTTAATATACATTGGTTTTTACAACTTTAATATACGTTGGTTATTACAACTCTTAAGTCAGGATTACGATCGAGCATCTCTTATTATTTAAAGTCAACTCCGAACGACAGATTTTTAAGAAAATTTTCATTACCATTTTATTTTTCCTCAGAGTATTGCTAAGCAATAGATATGTGACAAAAAGCCTGATAGCAAAATGAAATTTCTATTAAAAGTTTCTCAGTTTCTCAAGTCTGTCGTTTGGAATCCACTTTAACCGCAGGTCCACCACTCATGTCAGAAGCTAGTTTGTAATCCAGGGTGAAGGCGTGTAATGACCAATTACGTATGTTTATATCACAGATCAACAATGAATCGTTTTTCCGCTACTCATAAGCACTCATGCAATTTTGGGTATGAATGAATCAACAGAATTAAAATTCAACTACTCTGATTCAACTTTGATTTATAAGTATAAGTAGCAATGAGTACAACGTTGACATTAAACTCACAAAATTCGAAATACATTTGATTCATACGGCTACTCATGCTGATTCAAAAATTTAGAAACACGCTTATAATACTTATTAGTCATTCGAGTGACTCGAATCATTTATCAAAATTAACAGCCCTTGTTGTTGTTCCATATACAAACATGGAAAAAGGAAAGACAAAGACAACAAGCAAAGCATACACACAATCTTCTTGTGAGCGTAGTAGTGTTCGTATGCGAATCATACTTATTTTGTGCTCCGTGTAAATGTTACGTAGAGTCGAGTCGAAGTCAATAACATAATGTGTATTGTTAAGTATAAATACTACGAGTACTTCCAACTTTGAGTAAGATTAGTATAAGTATCATATCAAAATAAGTATAAATACGTATAAGAATCTGAAATTATAAGTATGACTCGCACCTACTCATCGTTTTGAATACTTATTGCTGATCTCTGGTATGTATGCATCATTTGCATCAAGCACAAGAAAACATATGCATATTCTATATTTTATGTGATCAGAAACGATTTATCCGTTGTCATAATTTATCCATAGTTATAATTTATCCATTGTCATAATTTGCCATCATGAAAATTCATAATCCCATCCTAGTCCACACCTTACTCCTTCTGACTACAATTTGTTTCGCCCAATGCAGAAACCTCTGATCTAAAAACATAAGGTAGGGCTTTTGGAACGGAATCATAAATTCCCAAAGAGATGTTTAAAGGTCGTAGCTTCCGACGGGCAATGCTTTGAATGAAATTTGTTTTCAATAAAATATGACCGGTTCTTTCGCTATATAGAGTCTCAGTAAAAGAATTATTTCGTATTACTTTTTTAAACGCCAATAAAGTACTGTTAAAATAAATCTATGATTATTTGGTATCACGATAAGTATGTACAGTCGACCCTCCTATAACGCGGTGAGTGCGTACCGCGTTGTATGGAAACTGCACTGTAAGAAACACAGAATTAGTACGAATCACATCATTCGTACCGCGGTATATGGAGACCAAGAAATACAAAAGACATGATAAATTATAAATTATTTTTATTGAATTCAAGAGAATTCATGTAAGGATAGATAAAAAATGAAATAAAAATGAAACTAAAATACTGGTTTCCAAAGAAATCAAGAAAGTCTAGTAAAATAATGTAATTTTTTAATATTTATCCTCACTTGGTTCATCTTCATTCATTGTTTTTTTTAATTGAAAATCCAGCCGAGCTACGAGCTTTTGTGTCGAAAATAGAAAATAGAACTTATATTACTCCCTCTTACAATATCTAGTTACTATTCATTCATAGGCTGTGCGGAAGGAACTTAGGGGATGAAGTTGAACGCAAACCGAGCTATAAGAGTACCGCGTTATAGGAGGGCTGTTGCAATTTCAGCCCCGCGTTATATGGAAACTGCGTTCTGAGAGTACCGTGTTATAGGAGGGTTGACTGTATATAGTCTTATGGTGTTTTCTTTTCTACAAAGAAAATGTCACCCTCTTACAAGGTGCATTAAAATAATTTTTGACCAACCCTGTTGTAATGTCATTTTTTATTTGAGAAGAACATAACGCAAATATTTAAAAAGGGGTATTCCCTGGCGGCTGTTGGCTATGTATGTTGAAATAAATTCAGTAATTCTTCTTCATCAGATGACGAAGATGAATCTAATAACTGATTTAAAAATTGCATTTTGCGTTAATATAATGCACACTTTTTGGTAGAAAAGAGAACACCATTAGTAAAGGAATTATTTCGTACTACTTTCTCATACACCAATAAAATACTTTTGAAATAAATATCTGATTATTTGGTATCACGATAAGTATTAGTTTTTATCAAATACTTTAAAATATAATATTACAACGAGTGTATTGTAATAAAAAAGAGAAAACCAATTCATTTGAATTGCCCTTAAATCATGCAACTGTAGTTGAAATATTTGGTTTAATTTGCAGAATTTTATTTTTGGCATTCGACACTTTTACAAGCAATAATTTTAAAATTGTAGAATTGAAAATTTATTGTAATTGCTACCGACAAATACTACAACTATACACACATCTAGTATTATTAGATAGTATTTAAAAAAATATAATTTTACCTTTAGAAGATAGGCAAGTATTTCAAATCATTCACATCCATTTAAAATGTTTTTAAATATTTTTCCATGTAAAATTGTTTCATATTTTTGTTTTTGTTGTAATTCTAAAATAAATCTCCATTTATTATTATTATTGCCTATTTATTTTAAACGATTGTCTGTTTTAATTTTAGAAAAAAGTAAAAAAAATATAAAAACATTTATTTTTCATTTAAATGTTTTCACTAAAGCATTCGTTATTATTCGAATGATTGTAGCAAAAAATTATTTTTTAAATTCTTGTAAAATTTACAACTACACTGATCATTTGAAATATTTATTTTATGCCATTAAAAAAAAAAACAGCAACAGCAAACAAATAAAAATGAAAAACGCAAACTTAAGTTTTACAACGGTCTTGTCAATATCCCAGCAGGCTTTTTTCTATTTTTTTACAATTTAAAAAAATATTTTTCCTATTTTTATCTGAAATTTTTACGTTAAAGTAACTATGTGCATAAAAATACTCGGGCATAAATAAATATGCATATAATATATACATTAAACATATATGCATATCAGTGGCATTGCTAAAATGGCATAGTCATACACATAGGCAAGTATTGTGTACAAGTATACTCTACATGCTTAAAAAATATGGATATATTGGTAAAAAACCAAAAAAAAAAAATTGTGTATATTTTGTCATCATCATTGACATAATAAATATACAGGGTGGCTGATATATAATGCAACAAAGTAAAGCGCTATATTTTTATAATTTTTTTTTTATAAATTTTATTGTTCAAAAGCAAAAAAACGTCGGAAATAACATAAAATTTTAGAATCAGTTTAGATTTATTCGAATTGGCCATCTTTGGTACGAATTATGGCCTTTAAACGGCCGACAAAGTCATCACAGGCTGCACGCTAGTGGCTCTGCGGTATTTTGACCCATTTCCGGCGTAGTGCCGTCTTGAGATGATCGGCACTTTGGTATTTTTTGTGAGAACCTTACTCTCCAGAATGCCACAGGTTCAAAAGTCCAACGAATTGAGATCTGGAGATTTTGGTAGCCATTGTGGGATAGAAATGAAGCAAAGAACCTCCTTTTTAAGCCATTCTTGGTTGACGCGTGCTGAGTGCAGTGGTGCTGAGTTCTGTTGGAATGTCCATGATCTGCGGCAGAAATGTTTGTCTGCCCAGGGCTTCAATACTGTCTTTAAGACATTTTCCCGATAATATTCGGCATTTATTTTGACCCCCCGGTCAATGAATACGAACGGGGAGCGACCGTCGGCCGTTACGGCAGCCCACACCATTACCATCGGCGGCGCTTGAGTTCTGGTGGCCAATCTGACCTCCTTGTTCACATACAAATTCGGTAACTGGCCTCTTCCGTGTAAGCGAAATAACTCCTTGGCTCTTTCCAATCAAACTTTTTTTTATCCATCGGTGAGCTCTTGCACTTTTTTGAAATTCAATGGCTTTCGTCTAAGCTCATTTTTTAATATGTATTGCATCCGTTTTCGCGATATGTTCAGCTGATGAGCAATTTTTCAAACACTGCCGCGTGGATTTCAATCAAATCTGGCCTTCACTTTTCAGATCGTTTCTGGTGTTGTTACCGTTTTTTTCGTGTACTGCCAATATCAGGTAACGAGCAGTGGTACAAGAAACAAAAGATTTATTCACATTTAAATGCTGGATGGCTCTAACGATAGCCATCATGCTTGAATTCCATCACGAATAATATCTTTTCCAAATGCAATAGATCAAAATGCTTTTGTAAGTTTGTAAATAATAAAATGAACTGTCGCTGGAACAAATCTGTCAGCTGTCAGACGAGCGGTTTATAAATGATAACAAGCTGAAGTTGGTTGCAATGCATATCAGCCATCCTGTACATTTTAGGGTAGACCATTTAAAAGTTTAAACTGTTTGAAATTTTCAAAATTTACACCTTTTTTGTAAAATATAATTGTATCGCTTAGAAATGGAATATTATTCCATTCATGTGGCTGCCGCGGCTGACCTCACTGTATCTCTTTCGATCGGACTTGATTTTGTGCAGTTTTTGAAGTATATGGGGTCGTATTTTTGCAATAGCTTCACGGATATTGCCCATCAAATGCTTAATTGCCTCTGGTTTTCCCACAAAAAATGCTTTATTTTAACTGCGCGAAAATAGTCCAACGAAGTCAAATCGCATCTTCTTGGCGCCAATTGACAACACTATTTCGACTAAATGAACGCGATGGTTTCGAAAACATGACCACATGAGGGTTTTCTGAGCCTTAATTAGGGTAAATTTTGCTTAATTGGCAAAATCGAAAACATCGTGCACTTTTTCGTTGGCCCATCTAGCGAAGCAAAAATTAAGCACATATCATGTATGTCTGTAGTTTTTACGGCTTTCCCTAAACCTTTGTTAATAGCAATTATTACATGGATATTTTGCTATTGTAGCTGCCCTGTCTATATTTTCTACATTTTTTACATCTCTTTTTTGTGTGTGTTTGTTCAATTTGGGTTTTTTTTTTTTGTTGAGTTTCATAATAATTTTAAATGCCTTTTTAATGCATAAATATTATGTTTTTGCAGCTGCATAAAATAATAAAATTTACATCAAAATTTGTCTGGACTGGCATGGTGTAATATTTACTTGATATTTCATGTGTCATGCAATTTTTCATTGTTCATAAATATTTTCGTTGTAATTTTTTCATTTTAATTTTATGTAAATATTTTTTACAACACAAAGAATAAAGTGTAGAAAAATAATTAAAGGTCGTTTTAAATTTAAGTTGCATATAAAGTGATTAAATGTGCATAAATTTATAGATACACTGGAGAAATATGCAAATGTATGTATACTTAAAGCGAAACGATTTATTAAAAAAGAAAATAATTTAAAAAATAATCATTTTAATTTATTTATATACAATAAATGAACAAGTTAGGAACACGTTCACGTTGAATGCAACATTTTTTGTTATAAATTCGAAATTTGTTTTCCTTCCGTAGTTTGAATTTGTCTTATTCGGGTTTGACACCAGAGGACTGACTATTGCCATTAAAAGTGGTCTAAATGTTCTCAATTCATTATCTTCTGCCTCCCAATGGTAATAGATCTAATATTTCCAATTATAGGAGTATTGCCAAGCTCAGTGCTATTCCCAAGTTGATGGAGAAACTAGTGACGGATTACTTACTTACATAATTGGCCATTACAACCCTTCAGTCAGAATTACGACCTAGCTTCTCACACCATTTATGTTGTGTGCGTTAATTTTATAAACGAGTGGCGGGATCTACAGTTTTAAAGTCGACTCCGAACGACAGATTTTTGAGAAGCTATTCATGGCAATTTTTACTCTCAGAGTCTTTGCCAGAAATCTGCTGAGAGGAAGTCGCCGAAGAAATATTTTTCGTTTTGATGTCTGACTTGGGACGGATTATCTCTTTTTTAATACGAGATCTTTAATATCTCCTTTCCAGCAAGGTTTTTTGAAAGGCAGGTCGACTGTCACTAATCTTCTTGAATTTACTACACATGTTTTCAGGGGCTTTCTTGTCGGTGCTCAAACTGATGTAATTGATACTGATTTCAGTAAAGCTGTGGATAGGGTTGATCAAGGAATTTTGCTTCTTAAACTTTCACTAATCGGTATTCCTGATATTATTCATCGTTGGCTGGACTCCTACCTCTCCCTTAGGACTCAGAGGTTATTGTTTAGGAATGTATTGTCTAAGACTGTGTATGTTACTTCTGGTGTTCCGCAGGGTAGCCATTTGGGTCCTTTACTGTTTTTATTGTTTCTGAATAATCTTCCTTCTGTTGTTTCTGATTGTAATATTTTGATGTATGCTGACGACGTTAAATTATTTTATACTTTTTATGATGATCATGGGCAGGCTGTTCCTCAGCGAAATATAGATTTGTTTGTTACTTAGTGCAGGATAAATTTAATGGATCTTAACTTGAGAAAATGTAAATGCATGGTTTTCTCTCACGGGGGTGTGATTAATTCTTGCCCTTTGGAAACTGTGCTCTTCATTTTTTGATTTGATTGGCAAAGCTTCGGGATTTGAGAATCTTGAAAATCCCGAGATTTCGGGATTCGGGATTTCCGGATTGGCATCCCAAGTAAGAAACCTCCTTGTTGTAATAATAGATGCACAGTTTTGAACTGAAATACCACAGTTCCAGAATATCCTTGTAATTTTTCCTCCTGTTTCAATATTAACAAAAATATGTGTAAAGTTTCCACCCAATTTCCTAACTTCCCTAACTTGATTTTCAAGACAGTAAAAGGCCATATTGATCATATGTTCTGTAACAATGAATCAGGGAATCTTTGTAGTTTAGTTGATTGCTGTGCTATTTCTAAACACTTCTTGAAGTCTGGGTAACCAAATACAATGTATGGTAAGCTTTTAAATTGCGTTTTTGCATTACAGGCTAAACTTTGATCCTATATCGCTGGATGATATTGCTGCAAATTTTCCATTCGAGAACTATGTGTCAAGCTATCACTATTCTAGATCTCTAGGGGCATAATTTGGTTTTATCTATATTGCGCACCAGTCTCATCCCACAGGCTGTTGATTGATTGCGTTGGTTATGTTAAGCTTTATAGCACATAAATAATTGATCATTTCAGTCCTTCAGCTGGGATTATGGCATATCTTCTCATACCACTTACATATGTTGTGTGAGTTAATTTTATTTATGACTTGTGGCTGCTACAATTTAAACTCCACTCCAAACTATAGACTATTGAGAAACTTTTCATGGCCGTTTTTATATGCTCTCAGAGTTTTTACTAGAAATCTTCTGAGAGTAAGTCATTGAAGAAATGTTTTTTCATACTTCGTTTTGCTGGAGATGTTTGAGATCTGGGGTTTGAACCCAACACACTACCTACCAGACTACGGCGACTTCTTCTTATTTAATTGCACGAAGATGAGAAATTTAAATCCAAAATAGCATATTCATGATTCTTTTTTTTACTACATGTTCAACAGTTTTTAAATTCTTATTGATAGTTGTTCTAAGAAATATACAAATATATAAATATACATTACTAAAAAAAAACTAATAAATTTAATACGAGCCATATGGGTATTTTACATAAGTACCCTTATGCATTTTAAATCAATTTCAGTTTTAAATTTAATTTAAATCCCTTTGGATAAAAAAAAAAATATAAAATTTAATTCCCTTTCATGTTATTTTTATTTTATTTTATTATTTTTTTTTTTTTGCTTAAAAATTAAATGAAAATATGTTTTTAAAGTGTTCACAACTAAAAATCACTGCCATAATAATAAAATTAAATTATTTCAGTGTTTCAAATTGTTTCCATTTTTTTTTTGTAATTTTTTGTTGTTTTGTGAACTCTCATTTTTATTACTTTAACTGAAGTTTTTTTTTGTTTCTCAAACTTTTTTTAAAAGCATATGACATTCATTTTCATTAGTTGAGTTTATTTCCCTTTTTTTTAGTTCAACTCTTTTTTAGTTTTTGTACTCTACATATAGCACCATGGATGGTAGTTAAATAGCGAAATGAGTTCTAATACATTCGGATAGCCAATGCTAGTATATTCCACCAAATTTTGATACCAAAATTAGTTCATGCTTTAGGGAAAAAATAGTCGAAGAAATCGTATGACCTGTACGACAATTGTCAACGTATACAAGATATAGTTTTAACAGTCTATCTAAAGCTAGATACAAAAAGAAATTATGCATCTAGGTCTATTAGACTTTACATCTTAATGCTTGGAACAATTGCAACATTTTAAATAAGCAATGTCCGCTAATGGCCAATTTTGCTAACATCAATATGGAAGAGATAAAAGCTCCTTGGGGATCACATAAAACTGTGTTTAATGGACGCACTTTTGTCCACAAGTGCACAGCTGTGTATGTCAGAAGAGCACAATTCGCACGCATCTTGCTTAAATACATTTGAAGCTCCAAGAGTTTGTTAAGGGGTTCAAAGTCTTACAGATATCGGCTTATATTTGAGCTTTTCATTAATAGGTACTAACAAACTTTTCCTGAGGTAGTTTGTATTTTGTACCTCTTTTTCCACACACACATACATAATTGGTCATTACAATCCTTCAGTCAATATTACGACCTAGCTTCTCACAGCACTTATATTGTGTGCGTTAAGTTGCTTACAGTTTAAAACCGACTCCGAACGCCGGAGTTTTGTACTTTATGGAAATTTTACTTACTCTCATAGTTGTTGCCAGAAATCTGCTGAGAGACAGTCGCAAAAGATATGTTTTTTTTTTTTAAAACTTCGTTTTGAATCTGGGGTTTGAATCGAAGTCTTACGTCTAATAAGCCGAAACACTATCTACTAGACAATGGCGAGTATACCTCTTTGCGATAAATTTTATTCTTCTTAAAATATTGGGATCTCGAGCATCAAAAGACAGTACCATAGTGACCATTGTGATCACACCTGCCCCGTTTAGATGTAGATATATAGTCCAAGTAAGTATGCTGATTAGTCGCTTTATTTAATCTCAATATGAATATGGTTTCCACTCATCGGAATTGCTCCGAGTGAATTTTCAGTTCTCCTATTATTATTCTTCACTATGATCTATCCAATTTCGTTGTCCGTTTTTCAATTCACTAATAGACCATTGGATAAACTAAACTATTTATTTCCCCACAGTTCTTTACTATGCATACTACATCAAGCCTAGAGAACAGGGGAGTCTTTGAATCCATGTTTTTATATGCTATTGCCTTAGTTCTTATTTGACTACTCGTAAAGATATTCAAATCATTTTGTAAGAGTTTACCGAGTTCATACTCTCGCCAAAATCTTGCACAATCATAAGCATGTAAGTGTGATTGGAATTGAATTATTGTGCAACAAACGGGGTTTTAAGCCTGGGTTAGTCAAACGTTCACGTTCACGAAACGTAACGGAACATATTTTTATTTTTAACATATTCAAAGCATTGTAATTACGTTTTGGCAATCGCTCTCATTGCTTATCGCATTCCGTTAATTTCGTGTATGATTGGCTAACCAAGCTGTTTTATTTCGTATTTGGCTCTTTTATACAGAGCTCTACACCTGTCCTGTATGTGTTCATTTACGTCATATTTTAATTTACTATGAAAGTCGTTATGAAGTGGTTATATATCTTGTATTTTAAATCATCATGGAAGCTTGTCTATTTTGTTTTACAATTACATATTCATGGCACTTATATTGGAACAAATTTAATTACACTTCAAGTGACATTAGCTATGATGGTGCTAAGCTATCCTTCGGGGTTTTTTTTTTTTTTTTTTGTAGTGTAACGCAGTGGTCAGCAATAAGTATTCAAAACGATGAGTAGATTCAAATCAAACTTATAATTTCAGATACTTATACGCATTCATATTAATTTCGATATCATAATCATACTACTCATACTCAAAGTTGGAAGTACTGGTCATATTCATACTTAATAATACGCATGATGTTATTTACTTCGACTCGTCTCTACTTAACATTTACACGAAGCACAAAATAAGTATGATTCGAGTACAAACAGCACTATACTTCACAAGAAGATTGTGTGTATGCTTTGCTTGTTGTCTTTGTCTTTTCTTTCTTCTTTGTTTGTATATGCAACAACAACAAAGGCTGTAAATTTTGATGAGTGATTCGAGCCACTCGAATGACTTATAAATATTATAAGTATTTTTTTAAATTTATGAATTAGAATGAGTTTCGAATGTTGTGAGTTTGATGTCAACTCATACTCATTGCTACTTATACTTATAAATTTATGTTGTAGCGAGTACGAATAAATCAGGGTAGTTGAATTTCAATTCTGTTAATTCATTCGTACTCAAAATTGCATAAGTGATTATGAGTAGAGGAAAAACGATTCATCTCTGGTGTAGAGTATGGTCGTAATAGGCATGCAGAAATGTTTTTCTCCGCATATTTTTTCAAATTTTCTTCTTTTTTTATTGTTCTTTCTTTTTTCATTTTGTTTTTAACAATTTAAATTAGTAAAGTGACACATAGTCGAGTAAAGTTTTTAAATATTTTTGTTTATTTTAATTGTCGTTTCCTTACATTGCCTCCTCCTTTTTTGTTTAATAAAAAAAAAAAAATTAACAGCAAAACAAACAACGTTTAACTTTTTCTATGAGTTTTTATCATCCGTATACATAACACATACCACATGCAGTGTAGCAACCCAGCAGAGAGCACTGTTCATTTGGTTGTGAGTGTTAGGAAATTTTTACAAAGAGTTTAATGTCTCTTTAGACAGTCGGGTCTAGCATATCAGAATAGATAACAAATTATTTTAAATGCATTGTAAACAAATCCGGAGAAATGGACTCTACTGTAGTTTAGCTTTACGTTTACTAAATAAACTAAAATATGGAAATCATTTATTTTAAACTGAAATAAATAAATCACATGAAACCCAATACAACCCAACATACCACAACACAACAGCACAGCAAGCACTATGGGCCAATTAATAATAAAATGTGTATGTGAATTGCATTAATTTGAAAGTATATGTGTGTGTGGGTGTGTGTCTTTTGAAATAATTTAATTTTCTAGATTTTTGACACATGAATCTAATTATTTAAAGTTTATTTAATTAAAACTTATTTCACACAAAAATATTTACTCAGAACCCTTTTCTACAGTGTGTACATGCATATAAACTGGAGGCATGCTGGCTTTGTTAGTGGAATTTTTAAATTAACATTGAGAATGCTTTGAATATTTTGTAAATTATAAATAAATATGCACTTGAAACGCATGTGGAGTAGTAGGAGGCATTCTCAGAATGCATTAGAATATAGTTTGAAGGAAATTTCTTAATAAAGAGAAAATTAAAAATATTTCGACAAAGAATGAAAAAGTCATTTGATGGTAGTTTTGTTCTAATTTGGAAAATATGTATGAAAAAGATACGCTTGATCGTAGATCAAGTAACGTTTTGTTAGAGATGGTGAAGGATAGACTTAGTAATCGCTTGTTATCAAAATATAAACTCAAAAAAACATTCCATTGGAGATGACAATTAAAAGCATTAATCATTCTATTAATTAAGAGATATGTAGATAGTGTATGGGCTTATTAGACGAGACCTTGTCGTGTTGCAAGAAATGAAAAAAATATTTCATTTGGCGAAGAGTAGAATGAAATTACCGTGAGAAGTTTCTGAAGTCTGCCATTCGAAGTCGAATACTCATTGATACAAATTTTACACACAACATGAGTGGCACGACAAGCTAAGTTTTAATCCTTACTAAAGAGTTATAATGACAAATTATGTTAGTAAGACTGCTTGGAAACAATACTCTTTACCTTAGCGATTAAGTCATAAGTGAAATATGAAGCGGCATTTATCACAATTCCTATCACCAGAGCATAATTGTGACACTGAACCACATTTAGCTGGATTTATGTCATACGATGTTTCACATATCAAAAGCAATCAATTGCTTCGACTTCCTACGTCAAAAGAAACCATGGCACAAATGTCTGTAGGGCCAGAACGGTTGAAAAAATCCAACTAATCCTCAGATCCCGAATAGTGATAACTTAATTAACTTAACGCATAATGGTTTAAACATTTTCACTGGCAACAGACGAGAATTATGGCATAAGCATCCAGGGGTATAGGATCAAGGATTGTCCTGTTGTGTAAGTAGGCGATTAACAGTTATGGCTGCCTAATTTTGAAGAAGTGCTTAGCGAGTGTTAGCTTTACGGACGTAAGTTTACAATTCAAACCCTAAGCCAGATACCTCCAACAAAACGAAGTTTCAAAAAATATTCCTTCGCTGACTTTCTTTCAGCAGATTTTTGCCAAAAACTCTGGGAATGAATAAAACTACAATGGAAGATTCTTAAAAATCTGCCATTCAGAAACGATTTTAAGTTGTAGGTTCTCCGACTTATGGATAAAACTAACACATACAACATAAGTGGTAGGAGAAACTATATTGTTATCCTTACTAAAGTATGGTAATGACCAGTTATGTTATGTAGATCAGAAATATAAAACTTTAGGACCTCTACACAACAGCAGCAACTACAGCGGCATTTGGTATCTAAAGACTATTTGTGTAAACTGTGAAATGATTTTGTAATTGAAATAGAACTCCTTCAAAAAACAGATTTATTACTAGAGAAAATGCAAATAAGCTATCAAGACTTACAGAGTTTCTTTCTCGTACTAGGTTTTCCATTATATATGCTTCTAGGTAAGAGATGTCAGATATTCTGTTGCTGTACTGGCGTGCTAATACTGGATTTCGCAAGTTTTCTATAAACCCTCATGGTATTCGAATTTTAAACACGAATCTCAGTGTATATTTAAGTAAGCTTTAAAGTAGATTTTTTGTCTCACGTTAAATTCTAATCCTTGATTATTTGAACGAGAACTTCGTTTAGATTTGAGTTATCCTACCTCGTTTGCTGTAAAGTGGTATGATAGTAATTGTGTTGATATTCTCTTTCATGAGTCTACGCCATTCTTAGACTTGGCTTTGTTTCATGAATAGAAAGTTATTATAAATTATGATCAGTTCTTCTTATTAATTTATTTATAAACTTTTTAATAAAAATTAAATTTTCTTTAAACCCTCTACGAAAATATAAAATTTCTCAATTCGACTGCATTTATCGCGTTTAAATTTTCCCTATGTATTGTATATATTTTTCCGCCATACATTATAAAAACCGCAGAGTAAAAATAAAGAGAAAACAAAAAACACAACATCACATAACTACAGAACAGAAATGGAGAATAACAACAATCAAATGCAATCAAAGTATTTGATTGATTGGAATCAATTTCCTGCTAAAGGCAAATGAATGTATTTGCAATAGAATTTTATACAAAATGCTCAATTTGTATGTACGTACACACAGACACAACCCAAACAAATAAACGCATGTGTATTGAATAGAAACCAAAAAAAGGGGATACCATACAACATAATTTAACACAAAAAAAGAAAAAAAGGAAATGAAAACAAAAGGCAAAAAAGAGAAAACAAACTACACAAGCGAACGGAAATCAATAAGAAAATAAGCGTCAGGAAAAACTGTGTAAATGAAAAATATTAACACGCTTAACAAATACAATTGCACTGACATGTACACATATATATGAATATACAATTGTACGCACACAAACACGCACGTTGTTCATATGCATATATGTTCTCTGGCAATTCTGCTCTTCTCTACTCAAGTGTTTCTTACAATCTCTGCTACAGACACTTCAATATCAGAAAAATATTCAAGAGGATTTTGCTATTAATAAACACACACGCGCTCGCTACATATGTTTGAAAATACACACTCTCTTATGTATTAATTTACATCAAAATTCAGTTCTTGTTTCTGTTCTTTGTAGTTGTTCAATTGCTTCATTCTACTTAAAGACTTAATACTCCATACATGTAGATATAGTGTTAGAGTACCTCTATGCGTATACGTATTCTTGTTTTGTTTGTTATTTTTACAGATTTAACGGAGCGTATGAGTAATATTTGTTATTTAACTCCTCATACGTTAAAAGTTTTGATATCATCGTGATGGTTGATAATGGGGGTGCCACATATTGGAATGGCTTAATAATTTTCATATACTTTTCTTGACAATACCCATTAGATTTGACAGTTGACTTCTTTTTTTGCTTAATGTTTTTTTAAGTTTGAGATAGGCTTTACCATATGGCCAAAATCACCTGAAATAATATCGAATGATTTAAAGCCACGTTATCGGCTAAAGATATAACATTTATAAGGAACTCCATAAGTGTTCACAATTTTATTTTTTCTGTCCTCTCTGTAAACATATACACTGTAAAACTAGTTTCCATAAAGCATCTCCATCTTGAAGTCGTCCCAGTATAGTAGATACTGAATTAAACGTGAGACCGGTGTTCAAACCCCAGGTCCGACTTCGCCATCAAAGCGAATGTATAAAATTAACACCCATAACATAAGTGATGTGAGAAGCTAAGGTTATAATCCTGACTGAAGAGTTGTTATGGCCAATTATATATGGATGTATGAATGTACAAGTCGAGGAATCACCTTTTCTATTCGATGTGGAGATCTGTTTATGCAGTAATCAGCGCCATAAAAGCTTGTATCGAATAGAAGTTTGTGATGTGATTATCTGCTTTAATTTTTGAATATGTCAAAACGTATTTCAAACACAAGATCTCTAACATCCTACAAATCTAAACCCCTAAATCTAAATCCCTAAACTTTTACATTCAATTACTTTGGAATATGGAAAACTTTTATTTCTCATACAAATTGAAAAGATCGGTGACAATTTAAGGAGACAATTCTCACTGAATTATTTAGCTGCTCAGAATCCAAATTCAGAATGTGGTTGATAAGCATTTAAATAAGATACAGATTTAAAAATGATGGTTTGTCACATCGTTTTTTATTGAAAATAAAATCTTGTACAATTAGTGTCTATTCTCATTATGCACGATAGATTTTTACTAAATACATATAGAGAAAATTGCTGTAAAATGTTATTTCTTGGCTCTACACTCTTTCGATGTGAGCGGTGTTAGTTTAATAGCTATGCGCATTTGTTTCCTGTTCACCGTGCTTCATAGGAAATTTTAATGAACATCGCCGGCGATTGGAATTTCACTTTCAAATCGTGATGTTAATACGGTACCATACATTCTCCCATTACTTAATGGAAGTTTCTCCTCAATTTATTTGATGGCTTCTTTTTATTTAAACTAATAAATAACATTCGATAATAATTTAGTTTATATATTATTCGATAGTTTATTTATTATTCTTCTCTTCTCGTAATTTGTTTACGTTTTTTAATGGGTTTCTTTAAAGCAATTTACGGCTACATTTTGGTTTGTACCCAAGTGTAGGTATTGGATAATGGTGTTTGTGATAAATGACGGCTTAGTATAATTGTAAAATATTTCACAGCTAAAATAGGTCCCTATGGGCGTTGATACCTAAAGGTGTCCTGAATTTAATTTATAATTAAATTTCAAAGAGAGAACATGAGTAGAATTTTGTAAAGAAGGAAGGTATGCCGAACGATATTTTGATTATAGTTTCATCAATTTAAATATACATGACTGAGCGAGGCTTTTTACATAGTGTTTGACAAAACTATCTGCGCAATCTTTCAATACATACATACTGTTACGAAAGTGGAAATGATGTTATATCGTTTAACATTAAAATGATAAATAAAAACTACAAAAACAAAAACAATGCACTTGTTTACATCATCAATAAATAACACAAAAATATAGCAACAACATCAGTATAAAAAAGGCATAAACAAGAAGAAACAACAACACTGGAAAAACAAAAGAAAATAAAATACACAAACAACAATAATGCAAACAACATTTTTACGTTTATAGAGATTTTGCGAAGGCAAAGTCAACCTCCTTCTAGAGCATTCATCAGCCTGTTTACCATGCGATATAAAAAGAACGACAAAACAGGCAACAGAATCAGTCTTGTGATAAGACGCGCTGCGAGTGAAGAAAATAATTGTGGGTTGAAGATCTCCTTTGGAAAGATCTAATGAACAATTATTAGTTTTTACGCAGATGAGTGTAAAGAAGAATAGCAAACAAAATAAATTGTAAGGACACACAAAATTGAGCGAACAATAAAGAATTTAATTAAAATATAATTTAAACTTGTTCTTAGTTCTATTTACAATCTTCGAGCTCATATTTCAAACGATTTTAAAAGGTAAAAACGTAACTATGGTATAGGTCATTACATTTCTTCAGTCAGGATTACGACCTAACTTATGTGGTGTATGTTAATTTTATACATGAATGACAGAACCTACAGTTTAAAATCGATTCCGAACAACAGATTTGTGAGAAACTTTTCATGGCAAAATTATTTATTGCCAGAGTTTTTAACAGAATGCTGCAGAGAAGAACTTGCAGAAGAAATATTTTTTATTTCGTTTTTTGCACGAGATGTCTGACCTGGATTTTGAACCCTAGCCTCGCGTCTAATAAACCAACATCCTATCAACTCGCCGTAGTCGAACGAACGAACAACTTGAGTATGATTTATAAAAAATGATCTTTACTTCAGAGAAACATTACCCATATGCTGTGTATTCTATGTATTTGAGGAATTATTTTATGGGGAGTGCAGGTTACAGATACGATTCCTAGCACTATTATAACAAAAAGCTTATGAAACGTGTGACGAGTATATACTACTTATCGTCAAATGATAACACTATCTCAATCGAAATCAAATGCCTTTCCTTACAATCTGCAACATACTTTTCAAACTCCAACATACTTCTTTAAATCTGAATTCTTTTGCCATATCCTTGTCTAAATTCTTTGCTAAAGTGTATGTTGATTTTGTTATTTGCATATTTAAAAACAAAACGTCTGCTTACATCACGAAAACAATTTTTCACCAACCATTAATCATTGAAGAAGATTGCAAAAAAAGAAACTTTTCCCTGCCCAAGTCTGGAAAATTATTTTGCAATAAATTTCAACTGTTGATTAAATTACATTCCAAATGCATAGCCACAAAATAGCAAAAAAATAAAAAACGTGAACAAAAGGATAAAGAATCACTAGGCAATGGTTAGTAAAACAAATCCAATATTTGAAAGCAAGCATTTTATCAGTTTATCAAATATTTTTCAAATTTGTTTCGCAAAAAAAGAAACAAAAATAAAAAACGACTCCACTCCCCTAAACATTGCGTTAGAAAGGCATTTGTATTGCTTGCAAAACCTTTTTAAATAATTTAACATTTTAGACACAGAAAAAGACCAACAATAATATATTTGTTGGCCTTTAAATGGAAGAAGAACTGTTCATACATGATCGAATACATTCACGTACATAGATATCCTCAAAAGGATATCTATTATTCTATTTTTCTATTTTTTATTCGCATTTTGGATTTGAAGGAATGTGTGAATTCATTTGTAAAGTTCTGTTTAAATCGCTTAACCCATTAACGCCGAATGGATAGAAAAATACCTAAAAAAGGAAGCTTTTTTTAAAAATTCTATCTTGATCCAACTAAACGAGAGTCCAAATGTTTTTTTTTTATAACGAACAAAGAACACATAGAACGATTTAAAAAAAAATAGTAAGCCATGATATTCACATATTTTCAATGACAGCATAAAGGTCAAAGATCACGAATTTTTCAGAAAGAACTTCTGATATTATCAGAAAAACCTTTAGACGCCTTGTGATATTATTTGCCTTCTACCCAATGAAAAAACGTTTACTTGAATTGGTCTACTTACCTAAGCTACAGGTGTGATTAAAGGACATAGATATAAAAATACCCAATTAGGAATTGGTATGAAGAAAACAATTCATTTTATTATAAACTTTTAAAAATTAATTTCAAATAGAATTTTCAAATAATTAATTTTTTTTTTTTATTTTATTTTCTCTATATTTTTGGGGAGTTTCGGGATGAAATTGTGCAAAACAATCCCTTGAATGGACATTTAAACCGTACTTTGTAACAACATACTTTGTTTTCCCGCTGTGCTTTCTAATTTTATTAACCATATGGTCAAATTTGTCAATGCATTTTGCTATTTGCTGTTCATTTGTGATAAATTTTCCATCACGGCGTCGATTTTTAACGCTTCAACAACACTAACCCAAAAATCAAGTTGGCTCATAGGTGGCAAACTTTCACATCCCCTGCACAAGCAATATAGTTTCGATACGTTTACCAAAGCTACGTCAAAAGTGTTAGTGAGCAATCGCCAATACCACATTTTTTCGCGATTTTGAATACCATACGCCATTATCGAATAAGTCAGCTCCACCCATTCGCTGATTATATGCAATACCTCGTTTTCTCCAAGGCCGTAGTCATTATTACTATTAGCAGAAGTGCCAGTATATGCGAAAGAGGAATAACAATTGTCTAGCATAGAAGCTAGTACCCAATATTTAAAGAAAAAAATGCATTGGCTTGTCCTTTATGTACATCTTTAGGGAATGGCGACCATAATATACGATCATCCTGTTCATCCACAGAAAGACTATGGGAAAATATTCCAAATTGCATGAATTTTTTATATAGTGCATTACTTAATGGAGTAATTTTGGTAAATTTATCATTCTTGTCAGGATTATTATTGTATATTTTCAATAAAACTCTCAAAAATAGCTTAACTATGTTGTTTAGCCGTCATATAATAAACAGAACAAATTTTTATTTTGGAACACACTTATGCCGAAGTGGGTAGAAAAATACCCATGCCCTACAGAGGCCGCCATGACACTTGAAAAGAAATATTAATTTCAATACAAATACTCTAAATACTATTTGTGGCAAATTTCATCGGATTCTGGGGTCAGGCGTTAATGGGTTAAGTATATATAATCTGAATATGGGAAATTGTAAAAAGGTCAATAAATTTTATGAACTTTAGATGGTCATTTCAAAAAGTTTTAAAACAAAAATGTTTAAAAAATGTAGCACTTGAGACAGAACTTTAAGAAATTAAGAATTTTCTTAATTAGTAATAATACGAAACAGCATTTGGCTTTAGTCCAGCTTCAAACCATCAATGCGGTATGCATTGAATTTCAATCATGTGTGGCGAAAACTACAGCTTAGCACCGATTCCGATTGACAAATTTGAGAAACTACTCCACGGCAGTTAATTATTCTCACAGCTTCACCTGGAGACTACAGAGGTCGTTGAATTTAATTTAATTTTTTTTTTTGGATGTGAGTGCAGAGATTGCTTCTGCGTTATCGTCGTGTAAGCCTAAACGACAAACAAATACATACAGACGTAATTGGTCACCACGACCCTTCAGTAAGGATTACGACCTAGCTTCTAACACCACTTGTGTTGTCCCAGTTAATTTTATACATAAATGGTGGGACCTACACTTTAAAGTGAACTGCGAATGACAAATTCTTTTGAGAAACTTTTTCATGGCTATTTTAATTACTCGCAGAGATTTTGTCCCAAATCAGCAGAGAGAAAGTTGCCCAAGAAATATTTTTTCGTTTTGTTGGAGATGTTTGGCCTGGAGTTTGCTTAATTCAACACACTACCTATTAGACTACGGTGACTTCATCATGGCAGACAATTGCATTATAAAATAACGTCACCTAATTCTACGTACAATCGGAAGATCCTCTGAAGATAAACTAAACAAGACTCTAAGAAAGCTCTTTAAATTTGCTGTTTCTGCCTTATTCCAACTGGGACTTTCGAAGTTTAACAATTGATAATGACCATTCTGTTCAAGCTACAAAATTACTTGTTATTTATTTACTAGGTTTGGCCAAATCTTATGGATTCTTTGAAAGGACTTTGGAACAGTTGTCGAACTTCTAAATTAATGGGCATGTAAACGAACAAAATTATTGTATTGGGAATGACGCCAATACACATTATATCCAAGAGCATCTAATGCATCAGAAAATGCGTCACTGATTTATGTTTTTATGAGAACAACGTTTTTAAGCAGACCATAACTTCACTGGTGAGCACTATACATTGATGATTACCAACTTCTTTTGGCCTGCATTATTTGATTCGGATATCACCGACATGTGACAACAGGACAACGCTACGTACTACACAATTTATGGCACATTTGAACAAGCGATTTGAGCGTAATGAAATCCTGGTTATGGAATCCTGGTAATTGAATCCTGGTTATGGACCAAGTTAAACATTTTCTTAGATCATCGGTCTTTAGTCCTTTGAAAACAAAGTGAGCCAGACCAGATCACTGTCAATGTCCAGCACAGAATGATGCTACATGCACTGCAGCTCATGCCACATTACATATTCTGAACGAATGATTTGATAGTATTGCCCAGGCGTTAGTGGAATTTTATCTTGTTCGACTTTATCTTGTGGATATTTCTTAAATTGGATATTTTCGGATGCGTCCGACCCAGAGCAACTATAACGGATATTTCATGATTTTAATAGGTCTTTCAAACAAATAAAAAATTTCGATTATGTCTCACACTTTTAACTCTCTACTGCAGTTTCATTAAGATGCAACGATCCTCACTATTATCTTAAATCATAATACCAGGGGCATGAAAAATTGCACACATCGTACTGAACAATTAAAAGAACATTCTGCCGCACTGTGGTGGCTCATGAACTGACTGTTGATACCGCCAATATCAGATGGACCTCATTTATTGACACCATCTCCGACCGAACTGCATGAATATCATCAAAAGAGCCATGGATTCTTACAGCACAGGCTAAAGGACTGTGGAGGCACATTAACTGGCTATTGCTGTCTGCCAGATAGACGTCACTTATTGTGACCAATTATTCCCGAGCAAAATGATCGCGTAATACGTACACAAATAACTTCCTAAATATCTTAATTTTCCATTATTTTTGTAAAATTTTCTTTTAAAAACAAAAAGGAGATTCGAATGAAATCAGGATTTTTATGTGAAATCAGTTTTCATTTAATTCCTCTATTAGAATACAACACCATTGCTTCACTCAATACGCAAACAACATAATAATACTCGTACTCACACGCATTAACACATACTCATTTTATCCAAAAAGAAAAAGGATCGCCTTGAAATAAAAATATTTGGAAAATCATGGCAAAAATTCTTTACAACAACTAAAATGAAAATAAAAAGGAAAACGAAAAGCGAAAACCCAGCCACTTAAAGTGTGAAAATGAAAGAAGAGAAGATCCGAAACATTTATGTGCGGAATTTAAGATTTAATTCCTTATGTGCGTATGCGTGTATGTGTTTTCAAGGAATTTAAGGATTTTTTTTCTTTTTGCTGTAAGAGAATGACAATAAAACTAAAAGAATTTTTCGTATGTGGAAAGATGAGACAAAGAGCAAGAGAGAGAGAGAGAGAGAGAGAAAGAAGAGGAAACCAAAGCTTTAAAGCATTTTTCCGATGTTCATTTATATCCACCGCTACCGCATCCTGTTGCTACCATCATTACTTCAACTACCATCATTATCAAACAATTTGGCAGAAATACTTCCTCAAGTTTCTAAAACAAAAAAAAAAAACAAAAATAAATTCGTGTTCCTTAGAAGCAACAGAAGAAAAATGTTACTTGAGAAATAATTTCCCAAAGTAAAGATGAAACTTCAAATGAGAATGATTTTATTTACACCCCACCATGTGCACACATGTAAGTAGTTAGCCTGGACTACTCCTCTGCCTAAAAAGTGTAACTTGAGTGGTGTAAAGTGTAGTAGAGTGGAGTGAAGTAAAGTCCTTAAGCTCAATGGTGTATCACTAAACAAGTACTATTAAAGCAACAAATCTTTTGAGCTAAACAAACTTTTCCAGTTAAAAGGAATGTTTTTTAAATTTACTTTCAGCCATTACTCACGGCTAGTGGAAGTGCTGGTAAATGAAGTTTTTGATTTGTTAAGAAGTTTATTTTAACCGTATACTAGAGAAAAGAGATATTAAAAGAATTTTTATGTGTGTGGAAATGTTAACTCATAAAAAAATCGAAGAATTCTAATAAATAATGCCACATGCCTTATAGCATATAGGAGCTACATATAGTGCTACTTTGGCACCCAATTACAGACTGAAAAGTAATCGAGTGTAGTTTTTTGGCAGCAAACTTATAATATACGCCATGCTTATTTAATGCAACCTTTGTTTGGTAATCAAAGTGTTAAGGTATAAACACATGGACGACAGCAGAAAGCTGCCAAGTTTAGAATACAAATGTTTATATGAAAACGATTATATTGAAGGCAGAACAGAAAAAGCCAAGACAACAACCTAAGCAGCTCCTATCCAAATTAAATTATTTTTTATTTTTGTGAGCATCTAAAAGCAAATTAGTGATGCCAATGCAACAAAAATAAGAATCAAATAACAGCTTAAAATAATCATTGAATCATCAACCAAAAATTAAAAAAAAAGCATTCATGTATTTATAAAAAGCTAAATTTAATTACAAAGTGTTTATTAATCTAATTTTGTATGCGAATTCTTTTGATAGGCCCGTTAATCAAAAATATTTTTTATGAATGCAATAATCAATGCAATAATCAAATGCAATCAATTTGGGAAAGAAATAGTTTCTCGGGATGCATAGAGTAATTTAATAATTTTTAAAATCTTATATAAATTTATATGAACTGTTTTTGTGTATGTAGAATCGAATCATACTCATAATTTCTGACACTTATACGCATTCATGCTTATTTTAATATCATTGAACCTCTACTCATAGCCAAAGTTTGAAGTCCTCATCATATTCATATTTAACAATATTTACTGATTTCGACTTTTCATAATTCAACATTTACAAGAATCACATAATAAGTATAATTCGCATACGAATACTAAAATACTCACTAAATGGTAATGTGTTTGTCTTTTTGTGGCTCTATTTGTTTAGCTAATGTGTCTTTTTTTAAATGCAACAACAACTAAGACTGTAAATATTTATGAATGATTCGAGTCCCACGCACCTCATTTATAAGTATTTTTCTAAAGTTAGTAGGCTTATGAATTCAGCATATTTCGAGTATGAGTATGCGTAGAAACTCAATTGCAACCTATACTTATAAATGAACGTTGTAAAAGTACGAATGTATCAGAGTGAATTTCAATATTGTTGACTCACTTATATTCAAACTTTCATTGGTGCTTATGCGTATCACTGAGGATCTCTGTCATATACTCACATACATATGTAGGTATGAGTTTGCGATTTTTTATATTTGTGATTTTATTTTTGCGTACGTAAAAAATTCGATAGTGACACCACTAAAAGTTTTCATAATTTAAATTATTGTTTTTTATTTTGGTTTTTTATCAGCTGTTGGCTTTTTTTTTTTTTTGTTCTGTCTTCAAAGAATTTAAGCAGTCGGCATACGGCAGAGAACACAGTTGGCATAATTTTCTATCGAGCTGCCAAGCTGCTCTCTGTCGTCTATGTGTTTATACCTTTAGCAGCACTAGGACAAATTTTATTTTATTTGGACATCTCCAATAAAATGAAAAAGGAAAAAAATTCTTCGGTGTTGCCTTTCAATAGATTTTTGCCAAAATCTCAGAGAACAAATAAAGTTGTCATGAAAAACTGCCTGCAGTATTTGTCGTTCGTTATCGTCTTTAAACTATTAGTCCACTCCTTCATGCATAAAATTAACACACCGAATATAAGTGGAGTAAGACGTAAGGTACTGATTGAAGATATACCGCCAGGAAGTCCATGTTTGCTATTCTTTGTGTTTATCTTTTCAAAATTACAGTATGTCAGCAATTCAGATTGGACAAGATTAGATTAGTCATTGAGCCTTACTGCGGACAGCACTGCCCTCTGTTTTAATAGGATGATCAGAGAGATGTTAGCTACGTATGGCAAATAATATATTTCTTGGAGATTAATGACGACAGCGGAAGACTGCATGCGTATTCTATCTATGTGTCTGTGTTGGCAATAAAATTTAGACACCATTTACCTTTACAATGTCGCTCATGTATGGAGTTTAATCAAACTTTAATCATTATTAATCTTTTATTTCATTCATAGAATTCAATACGAATCAAAATCAAACAAGTATGTACCTCAAGCAAAAAAAAAAAACTATTTAATAATCAAAATTATTACGCATATGATTTATATTTTCTATGCAATCCAAACACAAATCCAATTAAATTCATAAGACAATAGAAAATCCAATCGAAATTTGAAATTCTTTAAAATTAGCATTCAAATAATGTCAGTCTCTCGAATTGTAGAAGATTTATGGTCTTTAACTAGAACTCTCTTTGTAGACAGCTTTCGCTAACTGACAAACGAACTGCTGAAGCCAATTCTAATACCAATTTCTATATTCAATTCAATTTGTTTCATTTCATGTTACACAATGTTTTTAAGGTTCATAATATATAGTTAAATGTACGCACAATATTCTCTATGCCAGTCTTATTAAAAATCAGTCTATGACTGTTGATGTTTTCCATTTTCTTATCAGCATTGTTTCCGTTCTGTTTAGCTTTTCTTCAATTACAATTCTTTACAGCTCAAGGTTAACAACAAAGTTATGGTTTTGGTTTAATGATAGACAGTTGGGTAAGAGTATTTAATACACAGACATGGGAAAACATTACAAATGTTTCATTTTATTTTCAATTTCAAATTGGAATTTACAATTATTGCAAGATTTTAATGATTTTGATTGAAATTTTATTTCTCTGAATGTTTAAAACAATTACAGATGAAAAGTTTCTTTCAGACTTTAATAATAAAATTATTCGCAAAATTTCTTGTATCATCTTGAGCTATAATTAACGAATAATTACGGACTTACAGACAACATGTATTTGTCTTAGCACAAGAACAAACGGTTTTCTTAATTTTTTTATTGTAATTTTTTGACTTTTGAAACATTTCCGTTTTCCGTTTTGTTGTGAATTGGAAATAATATGAGTATGCCTCAGGGAGGCATACATGCATGCATTACATATTAGCCTACAAGCAACAAATACGAGAGCTACAGTCTATAGTAGCCGTCTTAGTAATTATGGGTAGGAGTTTTTGCCAGAAATCTGAGAGAGGAAATCGTCGAAAAAATACTTTTTGTACTTTATTTTGAAGTCTAACTTGGGACTCGAACCCTAGCTTTAATGTCTAGTAAGCCAACACACTACCTATTAGACCACGGCGACTTCAACTTCAATTAGCCTACGGCGATGACTATTAACTCGTCAATTAAAAGAGTCTCTAGAAGAGGCATAAAGAGTTTACTTTTAGCATAGCGTTTGTATCTTTTTTAATATTAGGCACTCTTAAACAACTAATGCACATATTATTTGAATATGGAAAAATTCTGACATTCCTCAAATAATTCAATTGCAAAGAAATAGAACACCGCTGCGTATGCGTAATATTTTTATAAAGAAAAAGTTATATTTTATTACTCATAAGGTATTCCCTTAGTATTATTATTTAATAGAATACCAAGTACATAGTTTATTAAACTTTATTCAACTTTATTTAGGTCACTGCTTCTTGGTATTTCTTGATAAATTGTCTAATTTCATTTGCCATAAATCTTCTACAGGGTGCCTGATATGTATTGCAACCAACTTCATGTTGTTATCATTTGTTAACCGCTCATCTGACAGTTGACAGATTTATTCCAGTGACAATTCATTTTAGTATTTACAAGCTTACAAAAGCATTTTGATCTATTGCATTCAGAAAAAAAAGTTATTCGTGATGGAATTCCAGAGTGATAGTGTGATTGCATTATACATATTTGGCCGGAGAACCACATTTAAATGTGAATAAATCTTTTGTTTCTTGTACCATTGCTCATTACCGTAATACTGTCAGTGGTGCATCGCGTCTAAAAAGTGGACAAAAAAAACGATAACAACACCAGAAATGATCCGAAAAGTGAATGCCAGATTTGTCCGAAATCCATGCCGCAGTGGTAGAAAAATTGCTCGTGAGCTGAACATATCGCGACAATGGATGCAACACATACTGAAAAATGAGCTTGGATTAAAGCCATTGAAGTTCAAAAAGTGTAAAAGCTCACCGATGGACAAAAAAAGGTAGACTGGAAAGAGCCAAGGAGTCACTTCTCTTGCACGAAAGTGGCCAGTTACCGTATTTGATTTTCTCCGATGAGAAGCCATTCCAAATTAAGCAGTTTGTGAACAAACAAAAAGATCGGGTTTACTTGCCATAGAGTGAGCTGAAAATTTGCATCTGCGATTGACCACCAGAACTCAAGAGTCGCTGATGGTAATGGTGTGGTCGATGGTCGCTCCCCGCTCGTATTCAACGACTGTGGGGTCAAAATAAATGCCGAATATTATCGGGAAAATGGCTTAAAGACAGTATTGAAGTCCTGGGTAGCCAAACATTTCGGCCGCAGCACATGGACATTCTAACAGGACTCAGCACCACCGCACTCAGCACGCCTCAACCAAAAATGACTTAAAAAGGAGGTTCCTTGCTTCACTTCTACCGCACAATGGCCACCAAAATCTCCGGATCTCAAACCGTTGGACATATGCGCCTGGGGCATTTTGGAGAGTAAGGTTTTCACTAAAACTACCAAAGTGTCGATCATCTCAATGCGGCGCTTCGCCGGAAATGGGCCAAAATACCGCAGAGCCAATTTCGTGTAGCCTGTAATGGCTATGTCAGCCGTTTGAAGGCCATAATTCGTACCAAAGGTGGCCAATTCGAACAAATCTAAACTGATTCTAAAACTTGATGTTATTCCCTACACTTTTGAATAATAAAATTAAAAAAAAAAAAATTAAAAAAATATAACGCTTTACTTTGTTGCATTATATATCAGTCGCCCTGTATAATACAGACACTGATATTGTTTGAATGCTAATTTAAAAAAAAGGAACAAATTTGTTGGGATTTATATTGTTTTATGAATTTAGTTGGATTTGAATTTACATTAAAATATAATTTTACTGTCTAATTTCATTTCTCAAATGTTTTCCAGTCAATTTGGGTCTTATACAGCTTATGTTTTTTCCGGATTCGGATATGAATGTATGCAGTATCACAGATCTTATGAAGAATTTCAGTCTCAATAGCGTTTTAAAAAAATAAAAAAGTTCCTCTAAGATACTATTCCATTTTTCGTTTACAACAAATATTGATTTTTTTTTTTCCTTATTTAACATCAAAAACATTGGCATCGATTTTCGAAATAACAATGCATGTGAATAAACAAATTTCAAACAAAGTACAATGGCTTTACAACAGATTAACCTTTAATGTCATCGATATACACACACATTTAAAATTTGTTTTTGCTCTATTTATTTTATAATACAATTTTTAAACAGTCTCTACTGAAAAACGGGCCATCGAATAAAAAAGGTTTCTCCTTGTTTTTTTTTTTTTTTTGGTTATATAACAGCATATGGTCGTTATAATGTTATTAAAATCAAAATGTTATCAGACGCTTATAGTTGAACAAATAAATAAAACCACGCATAAAATGCGCACATAAATAAAACATGTGGTAACAACAACAAAACAAAACATTAAGAAAATGTATCAGACACGTGGAGCCATTCCCAAGCGAATCGGTAAGCCTCTCAACCTACACACATACAAAATTTGAAGGTGGGGTTGGATGTATAAATCAAACCATGTAAAATATAAATAAAAACATCAATTTAAAACATATAAATAAGCAAACATTAAAAGTAAAACATAAACATACACACACATGCTCTTACACCCCTACCTAATGTTGCACCCTTAAAATAGGGAAGAGGGTGCAAATGTGTGATGTAAACATTATACAGTTTCACAAAGAGATAGAATATTTATTTTAAATTTTGTTTTCCATCGCATGTATATTCTTAAAAGGATAAGCAAATGTTTGTTGAAATAAAAAAGAAGAAAAGAGTACAAGACAAGAGGGGAAAAAATTATCTTTTAACATTAAATATTTATGAAAACAAGGGAAGCTATACAAACATTACATACGTAACTGCATATACACCATATTGGGTGTATAATTTTAAAATGTGGGAATTCATAAAAGATTGGAGTTTCTTTAAACTTCAATACGAATTTCAATATGTTCTTTTAAACCTGGCTTTACATTCTCGTTTAAAAAAAAAAAAGAATGTTTAGCAAAAGCATAATGGACAATGCGACCTCTTCAACTTCGTCATGGAGAGTGTTCTGCGAAAGGCGGGAGTGCATCGTAATGGCACTATTTTTCAAAAAAATGTCCAGTTGCTTGCGTACGCTGACGACATCGACATCATAGGGCGTGCCATACGAGATGTTACTGCTGCCTTTAGTGCTATTGAACGGGAGTCCAAGAAGATGGGTCTGGCAGTAAATGAGGGCAAACCGAAGTATATGTTATCGACAAGTAGAGCCGTGCGGCGTATTGATTCTCAAATTACGGCCGATAACTATACTTTTGATACAGTCAAGCAATTCATTTACCTTGGCTCCGCTGTTACCACCGAAAATGATGTCAGTCTGGAGATCAAGCGCAGGATTACTCTTGCCAACAGGTGCTATTATGGTCTCAATACGCAATTGAGTAGCAGAGACCTCTCTCGCAAGACGAAACTAATACTCTACAAGACGCTCATCCTATCCGTGCTTCTCTATGGCGCAGAAGCATGGACACTATTAAGAACTGATGCAGCTGCCTTGAGAGTATTCGACAGAAAAGTCCTACGTAAGATCTTCGGTCCAATGCGAGTTGGCGATGATTTTCGCATCCGATTTAACAGTGAGCTGTATGAGCTCCTCAACGACATGGACGTTATACAGCGTATTAATATCCAGCGGCTGCGCTGGCTCGGTCATGTCGTTCGAATGGAGGAGGATGCTCCGGCGAGACGAGTGTTTGATGCGGGGATCTGCGGAAGTCGGCGAAGAGGACGACCTTGTATCCGTTGGAAGGACCAAATCGAAGAAGCCCTGTCATCGATTGGTGTGACCAATTGGCGTAGACGCGCATGAAGCAGAGGCGCCTGGCAGGATGTGTTGCGGCAGGCCGAAATCCGTTAATCGGGTTGTTATGGCCAATTAAGTAAGTAAGTATAATGGACAATTTGAGATTCATTTAATATTTCTGAAATAAAAAACAAATTTTGAAAGAAAGGACAATTGGAGCACTCAAATTGGCTTATTAAGTCGTATTGAATACGTTACAGAGATGGTTTCGCGGCATGCAAAAAATTGTTATTTCGTCATGGTAGACAGCAGGGATGCCAATCCCGGGATACGGGATTTTTAAAAACTTGATTTTTCGGGATTTTTGGGATTGTGAATTCATATGTATTTTGACCTTACAAAAGGTCCTGAAAAAAATTATATATCACTTGACTTCGATAATTGCATTTCAGATGAGGAAAACCCTACTTCCGTTGATAAAGAATTAATTGATGCCTCGAAGAATGCAAAAGCCTTATAAAACGGATTAAGAGGGTAACTGATTTAGATACTCAACTGTCCAAGAAATATATTTATTTACATAAGTAGGTGGTAGATGTAAATATTTACAAGCCGCATACAGTTATCTGCGAACTATTTTACCAACGAATGTTGATTGCGGGAAATGCTTTTCAAAAGCAGGGTATGTTGACAACAAAATTCGTTACTCAATTTTGGCGCTCACTGTAATACATTTGCATATGTATGTATGAATAATTTTTATGTTTGTTAATTTAGGCTTTTTTGTTACATTTTGTCTTGCTGTTTTTATATTTTATTTTTAATAATGTATAATACTGATATACATAATTGGAATACAAATGATTTTGTTAACAAAATATTTTCATTATTAAGAGAAAATCGTGATTTTGAGGATTCTTTGATCCCAAGGATCAGCGGGTGACCCCTCATTACCTTTGAGGTAAAAAAAGGTTGCATTTGGCAGAAAAAGTCATTCAATAAACTGGTTTTATCTTCCAGATACAGTTCCAGAACAATGTTAAATGATATTGTCAGCAAATTGAAAGAGGAGTAATGTACTGGAATACCAGTCCAAATCATTTACTTATATTCAAATACGTTAAAGAAATGTACCCGGAACAGGCTTTATTTAAAACAAAGTTATTGGGTATCGCAGGAATTTCAATTTGACAATTTTTATATTCGAATTATTAGTAGAATGACAGACATCAAGGGAAAATGAAATATGAAAAGACATTTCATCGACTACATTTTTTCAGCAGACTGTTGGCAAAAACTCTGTGGGTAAATAAAATTCATAAACTCACCCCCTACTTTAAAGGGGTCAGTGTTTAGCTCTACAAATTTTCAAAAATGGCCAATGCTATTTATTTTAAAGCCTTAATATTGTTTTATGATAATATTCGGTTATGAGACCAGTTAAAAATGGAGTAGCGATGAGGTAAATAGGCCTCACTCAAACTTTAGTTCATATCTTGCAAATGTCTGATTACCATGTGTTTTGACCAGTGAACAGGGCTTTCATTGGAATATTATTTTTTGGCTATATTCTAACTGGGATATCTTTGCATCACGCTAAAATAATAAAATGTATACAATTTGACAAAATAAGATATCCGAATTTTAAATACTAAACCCAATAAATTCATATGCCCACGTTATGCATGCATTACTCATACTACTCGTACCAAAGTTGGAAGTACTTGTTGTATTTATATTTAACAATATACATGAAGCTGTTGACTTCGACTCGTTTCTAGTTAACATTTACACGAAGCACAAAATAAGTATGATTCGAGTACTAACACTAATACGCTCACAAGAAGATTGTGTGTATGCTTTGCTTGTTGCCTTTGTCTTTCTTTTCTTCTTTGTTTGTATATGCAACAACAACAAAGACTGTAAATTTTGATGAATGATTCGAATCACTCGAATGATTTATAAGTATTATAAGTATTTTTCTAACGTTTTGAATCATAATGAGTAGGCGTATGAATCAAACAAATTTCGAATGTTGTGAGTTTGATGTCAACGCTGTACTCATACTCAATGTTTTAGCGAGTATGAATGAATCAGAGTAGTTGAATTACAATTTACCAATACTCAAAATTGGATGAATGCTTATGAGTAGCGGTAAAACGATTCATGATTAAAACCTACATATGTATGCACATAAAAGACTTACTAATATTATTAAAAATAATTCTCACTTACTTTCTCTCTCCCTTTTTCTCTCCCTCTTCACCTCTCTCTTTACAGTATATGTTTAAACAAGTATCATCTAGAAGTATTTGTGTTTTAACTTCAATTATTTTTTTTAGTTGAGTTGGCTTTGTATCCCCCGCATAAATAATAAATTACAGTGTAATTTAATTATACCAGAATTTCTAAAGTGTTTCAGTAAATTATTCTTTTTAAAGAATAAGCCAAAATTATAATGAGTATGTATGTATAAACACATGTATACTAGCAAAAAAAAAACAAGCTGCTGTATAATACAGTCATACAACTGTCATACTGAGGATTGTAGAAGATTTCGTTGTTTAAATTGCTTCGTGTCGTGTACTGGAAAGACAACATGTCTGCAAGCGAACATTATTTACTTGGAAAAATAAATTTTTAATTCTTATTTAAACTGAAAAACATACTGAAACTTTTGTCTCAAAACAAATGATCTTTTTGTTCATTTTTTCTTTTGTTTGTTTGTTTATACGACAAACATGAAAATTTTGTGTGGTAGAACAGTAATTAACAAGTAATACAGAAACAGCAGCCGCACAAAATGTCAACTTCTGTAGACACCCTCATTTTCATGTTCATTTCCAACATAATTAAGTAACAAGTTAAGTTGGGGAATATTTTTTTCATTTAAAACGAAACAAAGCATTCACTGCGGATTTATTAAAGAAAAATTAAATTTCTTACTTCATTGGCTGCCATTTGGTGACCAGTAATTATGAATTTCCACTGATTGGATTACAGGTGGTAGAAAATGGCAAAATATTTAATTGTTTACAGCAGTTTATTAATTCTGAAGGATCTTGGCCTCACTTAAAATTGACTTTAAGACTCGGACGCGAACTATCCAAATTTTTAATATCAACTCACACAGTGAATTTAACTACAGCTGTACGTAAAACAAAAATACCTAAAAACTAAGGGCATTGCTTAACAACTAATTCAGAGCGACATGCAAAATGTGTCTTTCCAATACAAACAGCTTATCGGAAACTCAATTGTTATACATTGAAGACCACATGTACGTACGTACGTTACGTACATACATAAATAACTGATCATTACAATCCTCCAGCCAGGGTTACAATCAAGCTTCTCACACCGCATATGTTGTGCGTTTTAGTTTTACATATAAGTTGTGTACCCTACTGTTTAAAGTCAACTCCGAATGATAGGATTTTTTTAGAAATTTGTTATTTACTTTCAGAGTTTTTGCCAGAAATCTGTTGAGAGGAAGTCATCGAAAAAATATTTCTTCATATTTTGTTGGGCAAAGCGCTGCCTTGTTGAAACTACATGTCGTTAGTATAGAGATTATTTAAATCAGTGAAAAAGTTGGAATACATTGTCATAGATAGCGATACCATGATCGCCATCGCTCTTAAAAAATTAAGGAAATATCTGCCTAAAATACTGTTGTGATGCGCCAACTTCGTTTGTTCACATGCCTATTCATCTTGAAATGCTTTCATCGCCGGGGACGATATAAGTTAGCTTATCGGTGGTATACACATCATTGAATTCAAGGAAAAAATGCTTGTAATCGTTGCCTTTACCACCGATTCTATGACCAACATCGATCCCATCGATCGTCGATATATAGACGAATGATACCGACAGCCTAACTAAAATCAAGTTGGTATGAAACAAATTTTTCTGCTCAGACGGCCATTCATCCAGAACTAGGGCTGACTGCAAAGGATGCTTTTTCGATGGAAATTAGTAGTCAGTAACTAATTGCTCTAGAGCAGATTAAACGAAGGCATGGCATTATTTATGGTCATCCCTGGTAACACATACATACATAATTGGTCATTACAACCCTTCAGTCAGGATTATTAACCTAGTTTCTCACACTACTTATGTTGTGTGTGTTAATTTTATACATAAGTGGCGGGATCTACAGTTTAAAGTGGACTCCGCAGGACAGATTTTTTGAGAAACATTTCATAGCAATTTTATTTACTCCCAGAGTTTTTGCCAGAAATCTGCTGAGTAGAAATCGCCAAAAAAATACTTTTTGTATTATATGATGTCAGGCCGAAGACACGAACCCTGGCTTTACGTCTAATAAGCCAGCACACTACCTACTAGACCACGGCGACTCCCCTGGTAACAGGGTAACTGTATAAATGGCAACTAATTGGAAGTCATTACATATTCCAGACACTTCAGTAAACTATAAATATTTTTCTCACAGAATCATCTCCTGTTTATGTTCTTTAAAGATTCATAAGTTACGTTCGATCGGAGCGGTGATGCTAAAATTTTTTTTCTTTATTGTTCTCTTACGAGAATTTTTTGCTAGCTTAGATTTGGAAATTAAAAAAGATGGAGATTGTATATCTCAGACGATCACATGCATTGTGATGAATCTGGAAATTTAAACTGTGAGAATGAGAAAAAACTGAGTAGTATCCATGGATGTTTGATTTTAATCATGTTTCATACTGTGATGGGAGTAACTTTTGCAGAAAGTCCTATAGATAGCGTGGCTTGAGACTGAAGTTTCTCCGTAAGGCATATCTACGCGATATATTTTCATAGTCAAAGTCTACAAATATGCCTTCAACAAATAATCGGGTATACTGCTTCCACCTTCTGAGAGTAACACCACACAAGTCATAAGCAGAAGGGGACTTTTTAAAACCGAACTACCTGTTGCTGAACGGGTTCTAAGTCTCGAAATATTTCATAATACTTTATTATACGTCGAATAAACTTAGAGTGCGCGGAAATTGTTGGTAATTATTGGTCATTTTGAAAGAGCATTAGTATTACAAGAATAAGGCCTTCCAGCAAGATGAAAAACTGCCGGTGATGATCATGCAACTCAAACAGAATTTGTATATTGAGACCTCCCCGCATTTATTTAAAAAATAAAATTTTTCGAAATTCCTTTCAGAAAATCTTCTTGGTATGACCAATATCCGATAGGTGGTGCCACTGAAAATTACTTAAAATTAATTAAATCTTAAACTGTGCATTCTTTAACAAAGTTGTTACGTATGAGTCGACGGAGATTGTTGCAATTAATTTCCGATGAATGGCGTCACTAAAAGTTATTCAAAATGAATGACAAGCAATTGGTCGACCTACACCCCAAACACCGAAGAAAAGAGCATTACGAGAATCAGAATCAGACGAGCTCTGTGACTGGAAAATCTTCGAGTATATGCCGCTGAGACCCGTTCGCATGAACCGTTTGAACAACGAGAAGTGGGATTAGAAACTGATCAAATGCTTACTACTCAGGCCCGTTCATCTGAATCATCAGGACAACGGGACACAAAATCAATAAAATAGGATTCAAAATTAATTGGACATTTGTGAAATGCCTTTCCTTCAAATTTATTTTAGTTGGGGGCACAGCAACACTTGCAGGGTACAGCTAGTATTGTACTAAATCTGTGTGCCACCTCTTGGTAATTTACTATAATAAAGATTTATTAACACCACTTATCCTCCACAATATTTTTTCTGCCCTCCCACTACAACCAAATAAATAAAACAAATAGGTCTGTGACATACATCCCCAATCAATTTGTTGATTCTCCCTCTTTCCCATTTACAATAGAAAAAATTATCTCTTATTTTCCGTTATTAATTGGAAATATTGTTCACCACTATCGGCTTTAAGTGGAAATATTTCTATTAAATAGGCTATCACTTAAACTCACACTTTAACAAACACACACACACATAAAGAGAGGGGGAGAAAGGAAACTTTGTTCAATAAGCCTGATAACCTTAACAAATAAATAATCAATTGAAGGCATGCGACAAACCAAAACAAAATAAAAAAATCTGAAAAAAAGATGACAAACAATATGAACGAAAACAGAAAATATGTTGTCAAAACACATATGGCCGAGATGATGGTACGAAAAATAATGAAAGCAAGAGAGTAAAAAAGGGAGTCTGGTATGATAGACACAAGCAACAACCATGTACATCGGGCCATATAAATGATTTAAGAATTTGCCTTCTTTTTTTTACTGCATGGACAGAAGAGGATATTATGAGGATTTTTTTTTATCAATTTTCCTTAAGGCCAGCTATTTACTGCAACTGATTTATGAGTGAAAAGAAAAGTTGGTTAGAGATGAGACCAGATATGCTTTCTTTTTATATATCAAATCAATTCCATTTCATTAGGAAAACATAAAGAAGATCTGATATCCTTTACACTTTTGTTTATGAAAACTTTTTCAGGACCAGTCTTTAGCTTTTTGGTCTTTACTTTCTCCCTTGCCATGATTTTGTTTATTGAATCACTGTGATTGATTTCTCCATGAAAATGATGTGCTAATTTAGCAATTTGTTTTTAGATTTATTTTTTCCTTTTCTTTTAAGGCACAATGCGGAAAGAAATAAAACAAAAACCCGGAAAAAAAGATGTAATCAGCAAAGACAAATGACAGTTAAGTGTGCTTGTCTTTAATATTCGATTCATTTTATATGGGTTTTTCATGTTCAAAATATTCACCATAAATAAACGATGAAAGCTAACAAAATTTATATCCAAAGAAACAAACATAAATTGTGTAATCATCAAAGAGGATATGAGAAATGGGGACTGGTTTCTTAAGCATTTGACTTCACTAATGATGACATTCACAAACATGTTTCTTCAACATGACATTTCGTATACCGCGTAGATATTTTTGTGTTAAAAATTAAATTGTCTCTAGATTTAAAGCAATTGAAAATGACCGAAATTAAGGAGACAGCTCTTCCAGGAACAAAATAAAATAAAAGAGTATGACAACACACATGAAAGCGATATGCTGGGAAATTAAATGCTACGAATGTACGTGTGCTTTCAGTAAAACAGTAGAAGAATAGGATGAAGAATGTTTTATAAAAATTATCCTTTACAGTCCTAGGTTAATCTCCATTAGACCATTGCATAAAACAGGCTTTCACCATCAGCTAAACAGCGAAAATCCTGAGTATAATTCACCCCTTTAACACTATAATTGAACCTACTTTTTATTCTGATAGATTATATTTACCCAGAGAACGTGTAATTTTTTCTTTACCATTAAATCTTATATCGACATGTACATTGTCCGCTTACTGGAGTACTATTTAGGCTAAAATATTATTCATGCTGCCGGTGATATACACATATTTACTGAGAGTAAAGTGGCCTTAAGTTCTCTAAAGAGTAACTACTCCACATTTAAGATTGTCTACAAACGTTGAAACTCTCTAAAGGAGATAATAGGATGGTTTATGATTATTTTCAAACAGATGTCCTTACAAGAGTACCTTATAGGTTAGAAAAAAACTAATGCTTTTGCAAAATCTGGCAAACAAACATTCGCAAATAAACTTTAACCATTTACAAAAGGAATATTAACCTACTTGTGGAGAAACAAGAACAAAGTTTGCATTAAACATTTCCTAATCCATCTTCCAAGTCGGTGTAGTCTAGCATCTCGACCAAGACGAAATATGGAAAATCATTTCTTTCGACATCTTCCGCTTAGCAGCTTTATGGCAAAAACTTTAAAAGTGAACAGAATTGCCGTGAATAGTTTCTTAAAAATCTATCGTTCCTGGTCGACTTTAAAATGTTGATCCTGCTCCTTACAGAAAGAATTACAAAACACAACATGGTGGTGTGGAAAGTTAGCTCGTAAGCCTGACTAAAGAGTTGTTGTGATCAATTAAGTAAGCTAGGCATGGAATACATCACCATGACTTCTGCAGCAGCTGTAATGGCAATTAAGAAGATTTTTTTCGTCTTTTTCTAGGACTTGGTAACATGGGAGGAGGACACCCAGAGTTTTTCGACAGAAGTTAACTAGTCAAGATTTATTAAATTGCCTACGCCCTTCGAGATGGCTACCTATTTAGCATAAAACCTAATTGCAAAAGTTTTAATGTACTATGCGTACATTAAAGACTATAATTTTCTATGGTTCAAATAGACGGCTTCGTAAACCAAGAAATGTAATCAAAACTGCAGGGAATATTATCGCAAAATAGTGACCAAAAGCGGACTTATCTTTTTAAGATCAAAGTTGTGATATTGCTGGATTATGTATACTCTGATGAAATTCTACAATAGCCTTCCTGTCATTATTTCGATCTTTATCTAAGAAATGCATTTAAGAAAAATTAGTATGTGTAACTTTGAATTTTATTTTATTTTATTATTAAGAACTTGTAAATCTTACTCAATAAACATCCAATATCAACATATTTTCAGGTATGTAACTGTTGACGTAAGGGATAGGAATGAAAAAATGGTCATATCCTTGCATCCATCCTCCATTTTTACTCAAGTCTAGGAATAATTTAGAAAACACTACTAGTGATGATATTATGAAATTTCAGGTTAAAACAGTTACAATTTCCCGAGATACGGCGCCTTAAAATCACAAAACATTCCCGGGTATATATCTGTTGACATAAAGGTTAAGGAATAATCTTTTCAATGATATACGAAGAATTTATATTGTCAGTTTCGTAATTTGGCATTCCATATTAACAGTCCTTAAAAATGAAACGCATGAATAGCCCACATATTCTCTTACACATGTAGTCGCGTACATTTTCTTTTTAAATTCTGAAATTAAATTTTTGTTTTCTTGTCTTGTTTGCTCTTTTATTGTTGTCTTATGTGCTGTTTTTTTTTTCTTTTTTTTTATGGAAATCTTAATTTTTCTTCTCTCAATCTAGGTCAAATGAAATCAAAGTAAAGAAAAATAAAAAATATTTTTTACGTGAAACTTGAGTTTCCATTGAGTTTCAACAAATAAAACATCTTAAATTGAAGCACTTGTGTAAATTCCTTAAATATATGCGATAACGAGTTTAAAAACTGAAATAAAAAAAAGTGGACAAGGGATTATCACATCTTATCGATCACATCACAAGGGCACTTATCTGTTTCCATAAGCACTTCGTTTCGATTACTCTTGCTTTAGGTGACAGTGAACAAGAATTAGAGGGAGAATATTGTCGGGTGATTAATTGTTGTATAGGAAGAGATGAATTTTGCTTGACCACTTTTGCCTTTATAATCTCTAAGAAATTTTGAAATTTATATTTTATTAAAATTATTTCCTCTTAAATGTCTATTTAATTGTATTTACCTTTTGCCAAAAGTGTTCTAAAGGTAAAAACATAACATTGTTCACACCAAAACAACTTGTAAGTTTAACGATAAAGAAGATTGTAATGCCGTACAGCTGTAACAACAGCAATAACAGTTGAAAAAATCAAAATCTCTCCAGAATTTCACTTCAACTAAAAGCTTTCAATAAAACAACACAATTTCCCATAAAAAAACTGATAAAGGGTCCGCCAAATAACTTTTTTTTTGAAAATGCTTTAAAAAAAACTACTTAATATTTTCTCAAATTTCTTTTTTTATTTGAAAGTACAATCCTTCCGATTAATAATGGAAGGTAATTTCATTCAAATGGCTGCCTCTTCTGGCCATCCACGATCGGTCCAATATTTAAGCACATTATTGATTGTGTGGAGCTAATTGTGTGCGGGTTACGTAAACAAGCAAAATTGTCGCATTTGAGGAACAGAAAAATCGCACGCATACATTGGAAATCCGACGAACCCGGAACGAGTCACTGTTTGGTGTGGATTTTGGTCCAGAGGCATAATTGGGCCATTTTTATTCGAAAATGAGCAAGAAGTGGCCGTTACAGGCGATCGTTATCGGGCCATGTTGAACGAATTTTTGTTCACAAAAATTGAAGGGCAGGATATTGGAAACATTTTATTTCAACAAAACGACTCTACGTGCCACACAGCCGAAGCTACACTCGATGTTTTGCGTCCTGTTTTATGAAGATTACATTATCAGCCACAGAGCTAATGTTGCTTGGCCACCTCGGAGCTGCGATTTGACACCGTTGAACTATTATTTGTGGGGAGCCGTCAAAGATAACTGTTACGTCGACAAGCCAGAAACAATTGACAATATTAGTGAAGCCATTGGTGAAATACAGCTGCACTCAATCGATAATGTGGTTAAAAGTTAAACCGATCGATCGTACAGATCGAGGCAGCGGAAGGCTGTACTTTCAAATAAAAAAAGAAATTTCAGAAAATATTCAATATTTATTTGTCTAAGAAGCCAACACACAATCTACTACCCTGCGGCGACTTCTAATTATACATAGGCTTCCAGTAATAATAACAAACCTAGGTAACTAAAGGTTACTCTACATATTCTTCTATTTTTAAATCTTAAAAAATTTTTTTATAACATTTTCGCTTTGGAAATGGTGTATTTCGTACTGGTCATTACATGCCCATTACAATGTTCTGTTTTTAAATTTCATTCTCTTCTTTTATAGTCTTTTTTCCTTTTTTTCTGTTTTTTGTAAAAACTCTTACTTTAATCACACTCTTCTTACTCTCCCCATCACCCTCACCATTTAGTTCAGCAATAGAAATGGAAGGAAAAAGAACAAACAAAAAGAAAGCAAATAAACTCCAATAAGTAAGAGTGTGTAGCCAGCTATTAAGGTTTAATAGGGTATTTAAATGTCACATTAGTTGAATACAAAAGGTTAGGGTCTCTAATTGTAAGCGGATTTGTATGCAATGCGAGTGGAATTAAAAGTGTTGAAAGTGTAGGAATTGATTTCTACACATTTTTTCATTTCTTCTAGCATTTCATTGTTTAAATTTCATTTCTTTTTTCTTTGTTTAATTTTAAATTTGTCTGCATCATTCAAAAGCTTGTCCCATGTTTAACTTGGTGGAAGACATTCCAAATTTTACAATACACTAGCACATAATTCACGCTGAATTTGACCTATGGCGTGAGTTATTTTAGAATCGAACGATTTTAGTGGTATATTACCACCAAGTGAGATGATTTCGCTCTTGAAGGATATCCAATGTGTTATGAGCTGTGTTGCCATGAAGTTAAATCCACCTGCCATTGGTGTCGCAGGAGCACTGGCGAGATGATGCCAAATATTGAGACCAGATCTCAGATAGATATGTACGTCGGAGCTAACGTTGCCGATAGGAGTGGACAAAGAGAACTGTCCTCGTGTATCGACTCGAGCGAATTAGACAGATAAGTGGCTTCCAGGATAGGTCTGTTTTGAAGCGGTATTGTATTGGCAAAGACAATACCCAATAGACATATGGCGGATGAGATGAGGGAATCTACTTTCGCCGTCACGAAAGTCAGTCAGGGACAGCGGGCTATATCGCGGAGGAAAAGAGGACTCCATGCACTTTACGATAGAAGAGCAGTTAGTTTAAAGGGAAGATGGATATTTTAGCTTGCCCCTTCTATAACCCCTTGGATGAAGAATAAACATTGAGTGAATTACTGCGTGACCCGGTTCCTAACTGGTCATGGATGTTTTAGGAAGTACGTGCAAAGATTTGAATATGATACTTCCCCTATATGTCCAAACTGTGTAGATGACGAGGAAAATGCGAAGCTGTTCCATATTTAGATGGCCCGAAGAAACTAGCTTAGTACCAAACCGGCTCATTGAGGAGCTGTTACCAATGCAGGTTAAAATAAGTTGGTAATCATCGAGCCTGAAATGCACACCGTTGATAGATTTGGCTGAGCCAAAGTCGTTTTCAGAGAAATATTGACCGATGACCTCCAGTTTTAAGTCCACACATAAACAATGACCCCTTTGAAAAACATTTTATTTCTCTCTACACCACGCAAATCAACCGACTGAAGTGGTCTTCTAATTTCAAACGAGATTAAATGAGCATCGAGTACAACGCCTCACATAGGCCGTAGGCGATGAAAATAGCACAAAAGTACACAAAATAGTTTTAAAGGAACCCGGGAAGATTATTTTGTTACTCACCTATTAGAAACACTATTAGATGTAGAATATACCATAAATTTTTTTGACTTGGCATTGGCAGTGTAAAATACTGCTGATGATGGTGGTGCTGATACTGATGCCGGTGATGATGACGTTGGTGATGTTAATGTTCAAAACTCATGTTGCTGGGCAATTGTGAAGAAAAAAGTTTTTTTTTTTGATTTTATAAACACATTGGAGGCGGTTATTAAAATTATGTGGGTTTAAATGTAAATAATTTTTATTATAAATGCTAAACTGCTGTGGGTATTGCCATTGATATTTAAGTATGTTTTGAAAAGCTAAAAATAAAGAGAAAAATCAACAAAATTATTAACAAAATTTAAAAGACAAATTAAATTTAATATGTTTTGCATAAAGACTGAATTAAATTTCAATTATTAATCATTTTTAAGGGCGTTGATTAAAAATTTCTTTCTTTTTTCATTTTGGATTCCTACAGGATTTAAACAAATTAATTTCTCCTTTAAAACTGTTTTGCAAGTACAAAGCGCTAATAAACCCTGTGAAAAAAAAAATATATACCAGCGGCTAAATTTTACGAAACTTTTCCTTCCATAATTAATCACTTCATTTTAGACAGTCTGATACGCGTTATTACAGTTTAATGTTCATCATGGCTTTGGTAATGGAGTTGTGCTGTTGCCAGCAAAATTTTCCCTATCCTAACGGAAGAGTGTTAAAGAGATTATGTGATCACTGAGAATAAAAAGGTTTTATTTTTATTTAAAATTTAAATAAACTTATGGTATAAGGAGCGAGAAGAAGAATGAGAGTCGATAACATTATTTTCATAAGCCTTGTTGTAAATCTTAAAATTCCACTGCACTAAACAGTTTTTCTTTTTCTGCCCCCTTTTAACCAGTTTACAGCAGTGTTTCACTGTTGGTTTTAACGGATTATCGGTCCATAGCTTGATTTACGTTCGTGGTTCTAAAAATTCGCAACATTTACGTCCAAGATTAATTACCACAACCGTTGCTTGCTCCAACAACTTTACTGTTTGCTACTGCAGCCATTTATTCTGCATTTTAGACAGAGACGTTATGCAATACAAACTAAGTGTAACTGCAGTTTTCAAAGGAGGCAATGTTACTAAGGAACTTACAATAAGTCAAAGTCGCACATACCATCCACTAGTCACAGTCTTCATGGTATTGTTTTGATACCATCAAATCAAATTAGATCCTTATGAAAACAGATATTTGGTTCCCTTTTAACTTTTTCATTCTCTGATTTTATTTTTAATGCACAAGCATTTTTAGGATAAACAAGTACTGTATCATGTGCTGATCAAGAGGTTTCTGAGAGTATTAATCGGAGGGAAAATAAAGGTTCTTAAATACATACGTACATACATAATTGGTGATTTCAACCTTTTAGTCAGGATTACAACCTAGCTTCTCACACCACTTATGTTGTGTGTGTTAATTTTATTCACAACTGCCCATTCCGAACAACAGATTTTTGAGAAACTTTTCATAACAATTTTATTTACTGCACAGAATTTTTGGCAGAAATCTGCTTAAAGGAAGTCGCCGAAGAAATAGTTTTTCATATTTCGTTTTGTTCAAGGTGTCCAATCTAAGGTTCGCCAGGTTGCTAAAACACGACCTACTAGACTACGGTGACTACTAAAAGAAATTATTGAACTTGAAGCTGGAACTACAGTCCTCAATGGAAAAATAATTCAGGTCATCTGTTTCCCGTTGTTTTACTCGCTCCTTCATTAGCTTTGTGACAAAAATTTTTACATAAGCAATCCTCAGACAGGTTCTTATGACGATATATCGAATTAAGTATAGGACTGAAGCTGAATCGGTTAGGTAGGCAAAATAAGACAATGCTGCGCGTTCCACATGTCACAAATTCAGACACGACAAATTCTCAGCAATGACCAACAAGATGAGCTGGAAAGAATGGGAACTTGCGTACCATCATTGATGGGATCGGAATCCATGGATATTTGGAAACGTATGTACAACGAAAGGAAAGAAAGGCAAAGAATCTCCCTTACCAAATGAGTTTATTTTTCTGCGGTATCACAATGAGCCGCTATTCGTGCTCAAATTAGCTTTGTGATATCAGAACTACCACTCCGACCTAACCTAACCTAACCTAAGTGAGTTTGAGGCAATCAAACTATTGTTGGCAAAATACAATAAAGAGAGATCTGAATTATGTATCAAGTTATCCAAGAGAAACGTGAGCTTTGTAACATGCCTTCTAATATGGCATTGTAAACTCAGAGAACACTTATTTAGAATCACAGTTGTTTTATTCACAGCATCTGCATTCTATGATGAAGAGAATGAATTTTCGGAACACATTTTTAAAAACTGTGAGACATTAATGCAACCCAGAAGGAAAAACTTGGCTGGATAATATTTGCAAGACAGAGAATTTTCATAAAGTTTGTCAGATCATTGGCCATTACAACCCTTCAGTCAGGATTATTGACCTTGTTTCTCACACTACTTATGTGGTGTGTGTTAATTTTAAACATAAGTGGCGGGACCTACAGTCGACTCCGAACGACAGATTTATTTTGAGAAACTCTTCATGGCAAATTTATTTACGCTCAGAGTTTTTCAAAGAAATCTGCTGAGAGGAAATCGCCGTAAAAATATTTTTTGTATTTGTATTTTGATGTCAGGCCTGGGACTCGAACCCTGGCTTTACGTCTATTAAGCCAGCACTCTACCTACTAGACCACGTCTTCTATATGTGTGTTATCATAATAACGTGTCAGTACTATTATTCCATTCTATCCCATATATCTGGCATAGATACCCTACAATATAAGCTATAAAAACAGCAACAAGGCTTTCATCCTTATAAAAAAAAAAACGAAATAGAGAGAGAGTAAGAGACTGTATAGGATGATGATGACTAAGCATCACCATTTAAAATTTTGTTTCCCTTGTTGCTTTTGTTGTTGATGTTGTTTTAGTCATTGTTGTATGAAATCTTTATAGGTTTTAAAATGTTCATACAGTCATTGTTGTTGTTTGTGTTGTTGGAGCTCTATTTGTAATACAAATTAAGAAAGCATCTCTATGCGGAACATGTGATACACAAACACATGCACACACAGACAATTACATTCACACTCTGATTGCCAGTAGTTGTTTGATTTTATATTTCGTAAGGCTTTCGCTAGACAGAACGAAAGAGAGAGAAAGGAAGTGAAAGATCTAAAGACATTGTTTAGTTATATGGCCGTTTTATAAACATTGGAAACAACATCAATTCATCACTGTTAACATAACTCGAGGAAATGTTAGCACTCCGTCCACTGTGTTTAATTATTGCCGGGCTTGTTTAAATCATTCTTTGCTCTGTAATTTAAAGTGGGGATATTTATTGTCCCATACCATTGCCTATTAATGTCTGTTTATTCGTTCGTTCGTCCGTTTACTAGTTCAGTTTATTTTAGTAGGAATGGAGGCAATTAAACTATTTTATTTAAGTTTTGAAAAAAGGAAAAAAAAATTCTAAGGGTCGTAAATAAAGGGGCCCTTTTAAATTACACAAACAGGAAAATATTTATGAAATAATAATAGAAATAGAGGTCAGCAGAAATTATTAAATTAAGAGCTTGACAGAACTCTTTTGTATAATCAGCTACATATTATATAGATATATTTCAGTCTTATTAAATAATTTTTAACTCTAAAGATTTGTTTAGTATGCAATGGTAGTGATAGCATATTGCATATTCTCTGATGCACACACCGTATTCGGCTTTTTGAAAACTTCCGTAAGGAATCAACATAAAGAAAAACGTTACATGAATGGCAATATTGTAACAAGCGGCTTACAGCAGAGATATTACAGGGAAATTAGGATTAAACACACTATATTTTGTCTTGAAAGAATAGTAGTGAAAATACTAGAGCTTAAAAAGATTGTTGTCTTCAATAGGCGAAATCAAGTCTGGATTTTTTAACATTAGAAGAAGGAAAAAAGAAACCTTCAGAATAATACATACACACTACGAAGACAGTTCTTATGCGAAAATCATTCAAAAAGACAATATTTGTTCAACCATATTCTCGGTGTAGTGTAACAGAACAGAGTGTATGGTAGAAATCAATCCCACGACCCTCACGCTAAAACTCTAGCACACTACCCAATAGACTACCACTGGACTCGACAGTATTTCTAATGGGTTTTTTATGTGGAAAACTGAAACACCATTAATACATACGATTGAAATGTTTGCAATATTACCATCAAGTTCATCAGTCTAATTATCCACATGTTGGTAACCAGCAGATTAACGGTTATTTAATGCCTTTTAGGAACCTATATACATATCTTTTTCTTTAAATGACCACAAGATATTCATCTGAATAAAATCCAACTATTCTGGAGACTAATTATTAGCTTTTTATAACGATTTTAAGTTTAGATTTAAACACAACATGTCTCGGCGGAACATATTAAACAGTGTGTTGGCTTATTAGATACGAGTCCGTGGTTCAAACCGAGTCTCAGACATCTTGAACAAAACTAATAAACAAATATTACTTCGGGGACTTCCTCTTATTAGATTTCTGTTAAAAACTCAGAGTAAATAACAAATTGACGTTAAAAAGTTTCTCCACAAATTTGACGTTCGGATTCGACTTTAAATTTTAGGTCCCGCCACTCATGTGTAAAATGAGCATACTCAACATACATAAGTAGTGTAAGAAGCTAGGTCGTAATCCTGACTAAAGTTTTGTAAAAACCATTTATGTATGTAATACAATATACAATACTTAAGCAGGATACCTAATTTTAAAATAATAATACCCTTACACTATTAACCTTTCAATATTTACTAAAAAAAAAAGAAAAATTGCATAAAAATATAATAAACAAAGAATTAGTTTAGCGCCCTAGATTAAAAGCTTTCATTCTCCCCTAAACACTAGAGCCCTCAATCAGAAACAGAAATTCCGCTCCGCTTAAGTAAAACAATTTTACCCTAATTTCTTCTAATTGTAATATAAAAAGTTTATGAAATGCCCTTACTTAACTAAAAATTAAAATAAATAACATTTACTTGCCATCAAAATTAAATAAAAACGCCCTAATTTCAGTACTCTCCTTAATAATTAATTCAACAAAAGTCCGTTCCTGTAATCGACATTGAATGCTGCTGTATTGGGTGGAAACAAATCTACAGCATTACGAGGGCTACAATATTTATGGCCTAACAGTATGTATGTATGGCTCTATGTTTACAGAGCAATATAAATCGCAATGGCTGTGGCAACAACAGTAATGGCAACGACAACACTGTGTTTTATGGTATCCCTTTTCAATTTTTAACTCCCGAAAAATAAATCCCAGAAACAAAACAGAAAAATAATGAAAAAAAATCACCAACAACAGGCAGAAATAATGCCGCTGTAAACATTGATGACTGGCAGGCATTAAACTCCGCATAAAATATGTCTTCCTTACTCTCTTTCTCTTCGATTATGTTTTAAAAAACAGTGGGAACCTTTTGTACGTGTGTGTGTAAACATGATTATTTTTACAGAAGTCAAATGTGGTAATTAGACATTATATTGCTTTTGCTCTCTCTCCGTTTCCATCCATCTGTACGTGGTCTATGTGTGTTTGCATGTGCATTTGTATATGTATTAAGCGTAGTCAGCAAATTCAACCGCTTGTAATGTTTTATGCGGTTTCCCCTTTTACCCTCATCAATTGTGCGATTTCACAATGCCCTCCGTAATGCAATTATTATCAGTTATATTGGTGTCAGTTTACAAAGATTAATATTTTTGCTTCCTCTCCCTCTCTCTCCATTTTATCTTTTATACTCTCTCTTGAATACAATTTATTATTGTTTTAATTTCGCTGTTTCATTGTGGTTTTCCCTGCAATTCTATCATAAAAATGGTGCTCAAAGTTGAATGTGTACTACGTATCGCATACATGTACACATGCACTCTTGACAAACATAGTGGATGGGAGTGAGAGGACAAAAGGAATTGTTGATTTTTATAACATTTGCTTGCTTAGTTCATCAAATATCGTAAATTTCATTCAATTGCACAGGAGAAATTAATTATTTTCCTTTTATTGTTGTTGTTGTTGTTGGTTTTTGGTTAAAACTTCAACTTCAAATTCGAAGAGGGTCAGTGGAAAAGGAATGAAGGTGTTCGATCAATGAGAAACATTTTTCAGCTGGTGGGGAAGTACATAAGACGTACATCACATTACTTTGAAGTTGGCTTGAGAATGTGACAGTCTGGAATAGAAAATCAACCAAGTAAAGCAGGAATCCAAAGCAATGAGCAAGTAGTTGAGCTTGCTTATAAATTTTTACTGTGAATTTGAAAGAAAAGTTCGGAACGACATGGAGTCTATTTGGAAGCCAAAGGGAGTTTTTGCAATTTAAAATTTTGATGGGTAATTACAAGAAGAAGAGATTTGGGTTAGTCATCAGACTATTTCCGCTATTTTAACTGGTCAAAGGAATCTTATACAGCATATGAGTCGTTTTTAATCCTTATCAGTTTAGAATATCATGCAAAACCACCGGAGAATACATACACACTTAATTGATCATTACAACCCTTCAGTCAGGATTACGACCATAGCTGCCAGATTTGACGATTTAAAGTAATTTTGATGATTTTCCATCATATTGCCGATTTGATATGCCCATATTTTGATGATTTTTAGAAATTATAAATTTGCACCATATTCTTTATTTTATGGTGTTTTTATAAAAAATTATTTAAAATAATAAAATATAAAAACAGCAAGACAAAAACTAACAAAAAAGCGTAAATTAACAAAAATAAAAATTATACGTACATATGCAAAAAAAAAATTATACGTACAAACAAAAAGATTAAAGCATCTAACATATGATCTGAATTTTATTGTCTATATACGATGCCGTTGAAAAACACTTCTCGCAATTAACACTTGTAAGTAAAATAGTTCCAAGTTGCCTGTATGCAGCTTGTAAATATTCACCTCTACTACCTCGTGATGTAAATAAATCTGTTTCTTTGGACAGTTGAGTATCTAAATCAGTTACCCTAGTAATTCGTTTTATAGGTCTTTTGCATTCTTTGATGGCATCAAATAACTTTTTAGCAATGGAAGTAGGAATTTCCTCTTCTGAGATGCCTTTATCGAAGTCGAGTGCTATAGAATATTTTTCACGACTTTTTGAAGAGTCAAAATACATATGAATTTACAGTCCCATAAATCCCGAAAAATACTGGGACAAGTTTTTTAAAAACTCGGGATTCGGGAATTGGGAATCTTTAAAATCCCGGGGTTTCGGTATTTGGGATTTCGCAATTGGCACCCCTTATACATACCTAATTGGTCATTACGTTACCCTTCAGTCAGGATTACGTGCTAGCTGCCAACACTGTTTATGTTAAATGGCTTGACTTACAGTTGAAATTCGATTGCGATTTTTGAGAAACTTTTTATGGCAATTTTTTATTTAGGAAATCACCCAAGAAATATTTTTTCATTTTTCGTTCTGCTGGAGAGGTCTGTCCGGCGACTTTGTGACATAATCCTAATATACATTACAAATCTTTCTGTAAGTCAGTTTTTTCGATTGTCAGTTAGCCAAACACACCTGAACGTCTAGACCGATTTTCTTGAAATTTGGGATACAGATGGAGCTTTTATTGGCTATAAATCTTTTCAAAATTTTGACCAATACCGGAGAAAAAATGGGAGGAACGGGGAAAAAATGGTAATAGGTATTTTTTTACGATTTAGCTTGGTCAAGTTTCCCAAATAGCTATTGCAGGTGTTCCGTTTCTAAAGTTGAATCAAAAAAGGTCCAAAAAAGGGGAAAGGGGCGAAAAAAACGGGCAAATTAAGTATATACACAAATCTTAAAATTTAGGATATTGATCGAGCTTTTGTCGGTGCAGGTTATAGGCTATAAATCTTTTAAAAATTTTGAACGAAATCGGAAAAAATGGGACAAAGGGAAAAATTAGTACTTAATGCATAAATGCTGTATTTTATTTGTTTTAACGGTATTTTTTTACGATTTAGCTTGGTTAAATTTCCCAAATAGCTATTGGAAGTGTTCCGTTTATAAATTTGAACCAAAAGAATCCAAAAACGGGAAAGTGACGAAAAACGGGAAAATTGCATGCTTTTATATTTAGGACTTAGAGTATTCAAGAAACTGGATTGTTTAATAAACCGGTTTCCGAATAATTTAAAAAATTGAGATTTTTTTTGCCAGAAGTTTACTGAAAGGGAGTCACCCAAGGAATATTTTTTTAATTTTTTGTTCTATGCAATGACTTTGTTACATAATTTTTCATATTTTTAAATAATTCTTAAACAAAATTTATGCCTTTTCTTCTCTTTAAGTATCCTGTTGGTGTGTTCACAGGTTTTTGATTTAATTTTTTTTATTTAAACAAGAAAAAGAAACGGGGAAAAAGACAGCAAAATTTACATAAAAAACCCTCATCATTATACTTTTCAGCACTCATCATCAATATTCATTAAAATATCATTTCCATGTGAAAGTGAACGGCTGTAACCGAGAGAGAGAGAGCGTATTCTACATATTGTATGCATGACATTTGGCTCCATCTGACTGAAACAACCTTCAGTTCATGATGATGTATTTATTTTATCGTTATCATACTTACCAATAAAAGTTGGCAACTAACATGTTTTATCTTTTTATCTGCAAAAAGAATTTTTTTTTTCTTTCACACATTTAAGTCACATTTTTTGTTGTTTTTGGCTTTCTTTTGATTTCCAGCCATCCCACAACCCTTTTTCTTTTTTATTCCTGACAAACATTGCCTATGGGTCTTATGTTTGGCTTCTTCGTTTTCGTTCTTTTTTTTTTCTTTTTTTTGTGATAAATTTTTTATTGATGAAAAGTCTTTTTAATCGAATAATTTTTGCATTTGCGGGGGTTATTTGTTGTTATATGTAGGAAGCGAAGGTTTTGGAAATATAATGGAATTAATGGTTCAATAATTGTTTGTTGTAATAAATTTTGTAGACGACAAACAATTGTTGTTGAGAACTTTTTTGCTTTCCTTTTAAGGAAGAAACGGAAATTTTTGGAATATTTTTGGAGAAGTAAAGAAATTGTTGAATATTTAAATTTTGTTACGCGTTTCTTTTGTCTTTATTGTGAAGGAATGGGGGTGAAAGGGCGGGTTTTGATTGGCCTAGTAAAAAGTTATTGGAACTTTGTTTAAAAGTTCAAAATCGGGTTGAAATATTAAAAAATATTAAAATTAAAATCGATTTTATTGCTGAGAAATGTTTAAACGATTCTAAAAGTATTAAATCAGGATAAACGCTTAATTTTAAATAATATACAGTAAAATAAAGGTAGCGGTACTTGTATTAACTAAGAGGGACCTACAGTTCAAATTATACTTTAAAGAACGGATTTTTGAAAAACTTTTCATTGTAATTTTATTTCATCTGAAAGATTTTGCTAGAAATCGGCTGTGAAGAAGTCGCAGAAGATATATTTTTTCATATTTAGTTTTGCTAGAACTGTCTGACCTCGGGTTTGAGTTATAACGTCGCATTATCATTTGTTTCGATCTCTCTTCATGATTTCAATTAAAATTCCATAGAGGGTAACTAAACGTATGAGTCTCTGTGGTCTAGTAGGTAGTGTATTGGCTTATTAGACATAAAGTCAGGATTCGAGCCCCAGGCCAGACATCAAATTAAAATACAAAAAGTATTTTCAGCAGATTTCTAACAAAAACTCTGAGAGTAAATAAAATTGCCATGAAAAGTTTCTCAAAAATCTGTCGTTCGGAGTCGACTTTAAACTGTAGGTCCCGCCACTTATATATAAAATTAATCACACTCAACATAAGTGGTGTGAGAAACTAGGTCAATAATCCTGAAGGGTTGTAATGGCTATTTATGTATGTATGTATATAACTAAACGTAATTGAATAAAGTTTTATGTGCGACATACCAAATTTTATATCATCAAGAACGGAGACACACTCGTTGCTTAAATCAAACTGATTACAAATACAAAAAAAAAAATATTTATTTGGCCATATTTGTAGCCAAGTTCTTTCCAACAGCAAACTAATTCCATTAAACTTTTTTTGTTTCGTCTATTAATTTACAGTTTTAATAGCGTTTCGTTAATTATTTATAATTTCCATAAACATTTCCCTTTTTAGTTCCTTTCTAACACCTTTTACCATTAAATTATTTAATAATGATGATAATAAAAAGGAAATACTGGAGATTAAAACTTTTACTATTTTTTATCACAACATATTTTTCATAGACTAGTCCCTGGTTGTCTCACTAGCTGGTCTATACGGTTTTTGTGTGTTTAGTGTCATTAAAATTTTCAACCCATACTGTCGTTTAAGATAAGAAACAAACATGCAATAGCAATAACAAAGAGAGAGAGAAAAAAAAAATTAAAAATAAAAACTTACTTAACACGTGCACGCACACTTAGTCATATCCAGGCTTTTGTTGAAGATTATTATAGTTGTGTAGCACATACACATATACACATAGCGCACACATTTGTGAAATCAGTGTACGCATATAAATATGCAATAAAAATTTAAATAAATTTATGACTCTTAGGCACATGCATACACATATACATACATACAGGTTTACGGATTATAAAACACAGGACACTTGTGTTATTTACACACAAACATTTATTTGGTATGCCATTTTACACACACACTCACACTTTATTTGAATTTTTTTTTACTTTACATGTTACATGGAATTGAAATGTAGTTAAACATTGTGTAGGTATTAGACATTCGGTTAGTTTGGTTGATCTATTAACCGAAAACCGCATAATTAATTTATGTTTTCGATTAAAAATAACATGAGCGTTGCATTTCAATTAAAACTTTTTTTGTTAAAAACTTTTAAGCCTTAGATTCAATTTTAAAATTTTTGCCCAACATTTCAGTAGTTTAACGTCGCTTTAAGCAACATTACTATTCAATGCTTAGGCAATAATCATGTTTTTCTTATTTTTTAATGCCAAAAGCTGAGCACGTAATAAAATTATTTATTTTTTTTATATTTCTTTTTTATTTATTTCCTGTTTGAATTGCCACACAATATAATTACTACAATAGGTTTTTTCAATTAAATTCTCTATTACTTTTTTTTTATTACAGAAAACGTTATAGAAAAATTATTTATTGTAACAAAAGGGACGTGCGTACCATTAGAACCACAATATGCAACTAGCAAAAAAACGTATACTTCGTTTTAAACGCAGCAATATAGTATAAAACACAATATAAAAACTCTAAAGAGAGCATATTTAAAAGCTCTCCCTCTCTCTCTCTGTCTCTCTCTTCGTTATAAAATCTAAAATATCCTTTGAGAAGAAGAACAAACGTTATTCATTTCATTTTATAAAGTAAATGCAAATGCCAAGAGATTATAAGGAGAGACTTTAAAAGCTTTTTCAGTTTTCTTAGTCATTAAAAAAAAACCTAAAAAGATTCTTGTATTTAACCGTTATTTCTCTCTATTCACATAGTGTATAACAGTTATTTTCAGGGGTACTTATTATTATAAGTTTAACTAGTGCCAGTGCATATTAATGTGTATGAATTTATCTATCTCTATGACAATAATGTGTGTGTATGCCTGTATAGGTATAGTTCATATCGAATGCAGTCATATTATCGTAGGTCATAGTAAACAAAACACTTTTAAAGTGTTGATGGTATATTGAGTGAAGGAATGTTTACACAAACTTAGTATAAAACTCAGCATAAAACTGTACTAAAAAAACAAAGAAAAATAACAAGATAATGGGGCCTAAAAGTGGACCAACAAATTCGAATTCTTGACCACATTTCCTGTAACAAAAGCGATGTTTTTAAAAATGCTTAAAATTTCAGTTATTTGCGTGCCTGTGAGCATTTTAAAAATTCATTGAAAATATTGAATAAAAAATGTTCCCCTTATTTCGACATAAAATTTCGGAGTTTATAAATTTCTCCAATTATGGTTTTCGGGGGAATATTAATGCAAAAAACCCACTATTTTTCTTAAAACAGAAAAAGCTTTTAAGCAGACTTCAACGAGTAGCTGTTTTTTGGAAAAAAGACAATAACCCCTACTTGCAAAACAAAAATGTTTGCCACGATTTCATTATCGAATATGTCTCATGATATTAAATTTATTCTTTATTTTTATATACAATATTTTGGATTAAAATATATACGAAATAATAAAAATTTTAAATAATTTCAAATATGTTTTCAATAATAAATTCCTACTCAATGTAATATGTAGAGAGTAGAAGAGTATTCGTATACTTGGAAGTTATGATTTGAAAAGCTTTTCTTTTTTTAAATCTTTAGTTTTTTTTTTTTTTGTAAAATTTTGTAAAGATTCTTCCTTAAAAAATCCTTCTCTCTTCATATTTGATTCTTTTTTATGAGTGCCTCTGTAGAAGTGTCAAAAGTTAAAGAAATTTTAATCTTGCGTGTAAGTGTGTATGAGTCTTTGTAAATATTTATTCTACTGCGTATATATTAGTCACTATGTTGTTATGATGAAAAGAAAAACAAAATAACAACATGAGAGCAAATAACACGATGTAAACAACAGCAGTAGAGCAACAAGTTGATAGTTTTTAATAATTCGTATGAGCGGTTTATTATTGCTGCTGGCATTTAAAATGTGAATGTGAGTGTGTTAATGGAATAAGGACCCTGTAGGAAATGTCAATAGTGAAACTCTACTGACTTACTATTGACACAGTCACCAGTACTAGTGACTTTTTATACCCCAGCCAATGTTATTCACTATAGACATTTAACATGTGCGTGTCATTGAAAATCTACTACTAACGTTAGTACAATTGACTATATAGTGAATAGGTACTACACTTTTGGTACTTTTCTGTAGTAATAGACTACGATAAAATTTAAATTTTTGAAAATATTTGATATTTTATTAAAAAAAAAGTACAATTTCCTTATTACAACCTTTTATCAAATTGAAATATGAAAACTAAAAATATATCATTAATTCAGTCTCTCTTATTTATATAGGAGCATCAAAATAAAGTTTTTGTTTTATTAAAATTAAGTTAAATTATTAATCCTCTTTGGGAGAGTCGTCTTCTTCACGATTTATATCATTTCTTTGATATATTTTCCCTTTCGGCGCTGAAATGCTGCTCTAAGTTGATATTGCATCCGGATATTCAAAAAACGAAACAAATTGTTAAAATATTGCAAATATTGATGAGAATACAAAAAAGCATTTATTACCTATTAGGGCTTTAAAAACATTTGATTATTCGCGAAACTTCTTTTTGCCAAAAGAGCCATCAACATTAAAATTCATGATAATATTTTGGGCAAATATTTCATGAAGATTTCTTTCTGCTTTACCCGCAAGGTGTAATTTCATTTGTTGAATTTATTGAATATAAACCAAAAAATGCAATTTATTCGTTAAAGTAGTTCCACAATAAAAGTAAATACTTACGTATGGGTCTGAATGACTTTTCAAAATATCATCAAATTCTGTCTGTTTTTCTTCAGAGACGAAAAATTCCATAACATTTTAAGCAATTTCAGTTTATTTAAAATTTGTGTCCAACTTACCAATTTTTTATCTTCTCACGCAAACTATATTTTGGAAAATCAATTCTAGACGACATAGAATATTCAGGCTCCACAAAAATTTTACAATTTCCACTTGGACTTATAATTGTCTTATTTTCACTACTTTTATTTTTATATAACATTGATTGCATGATTGTTTTTTTTTATTAAACTTTTATAATTTCTTGACAATTTGACGATTGACAATTTGTTTCTAATCAAAATAAAATAATTGTATAATAATAATAACGCTTCGATCACAATGCCACCATAAATTCACCAATATAGTCGACAAGACTGGTGAGTTGGAGACACTTGTCGACATGTTTCCTTCAGGGGAATTAATGTTTTTGTAAGTGCCAGCGTTTCTTACCACGGTGGTTTATTCCTCAGCAATTTAATGCAAGTTCAACTGGTATTCTTTTCAATTTGCACTGGCTTTAGATTATGCACTGAATTGGATAACCTAGTATGTATACGGTTTCGCAGTAGCATTAATATATGTATGTAAATAGATAACCTGACACTTTTGAATTCAAGAGCAGCAATAAGTTTTACGTTATCAGACGCGCAATTTCTATGCAATAATTAACACACAATACATATGGATGTTATGTTGAATATTTTCGGGCACCCGAGAGCCAATCTTAGAGTCAATAACATAAATAATAAAAATAATAATTAGGATGTAATTTTGTAGAATACACAGAGTGTGTATAATTTTTTTGATTTTATCACATTAGCCCCAGGCAGGTCTAATTTCATATATCTATTAGATAGTGCGTAGGCTTATTAAACGTGAGGCCACGATTCAAACCCCAGGTCAGATATTTCCAAAAAGACGAAATATGAACCAAAATATTCCTTCGACGATCGCCTTTCAGCAGATTTTTGACAAAAACTCTAAGAGTAAATAAAATTGAAATGAAAAATTTTTTAAAAATCCGTCGTTCAAAACCGACTTTAAAACTGTTGGTCCTGCCAAACATGTAATATTTAGTACATAGATAATACATTCATATTTGGTCATTACAACCCTTCAGTCAGGATTATTGGCCTAGTTTCTCACTTATGTTGTGTGTGTTAATTTATTACATAAGTGACGGGACCTACAGTTTAAAGTCGGTTTCGAACGACGGATTTTTAAAAAATTTTTCATTACAATATTATTTACTCTTAGAGTTTTTGTCAAAAATCTACGGAAGCGCAATCGCCGAAGAAATACTTTTTGTATTTCATTTTGATGTCTGGCCTGGGACTCGAACCCTGGCTTTTGCGTCTAATAAGCCAGAACACTACCAAATAGACCACGCCGACTTCAATATGCTTATATATTCAATACCTACACCTTAAGTGTGAGTATCTAGGTTATTTTCCCATTATAAAGGATCATAAGATCAATTTTGTACGTACGTAAAGTCGCCATTGGATATCAAGAAAAACTGTTGGATATAGTTGATAGCAAGACAAACGATAATTACCCTCCTATGGGACCTCGGTATAAATAAATTGAAACTAGGCTGATACAACAAAAATTCATACATGAGATTAGCACTAATCTGCAGAGGAGCTCACTTAAAGTTCATTTATTTGCAAAACAAAGACGGTGTTAATGAATCTCTTGCAAATACACCAAACAGATCTGATCTGATGTAGACAACAAAATTTTACAAGTTAAATGTGATCAGAGCCCATATTATTATACGAATGCTTCACTAGAACTTCGGCAGGAAGTTTTTGGGAACCTAAAAAGAAGAACGGATTTATTGATAAAATGTTTATGAACGAAGGCGGTTTAGATAGCATTCACACCTTCATTACTCTATCAGGTTGGCTAAATTATACCAAAAAAAAATAAATTATGATTGTATAATCCATTAGATAATACATACACATAGATAATTCGTCATTACAACCTTTCAGTAGGGATTAAGACCTAGCTTCTCAACCCTAGATGAATGACGGGACATACAGTTTAAAGTCGATTTCTCAGATTTTTTGCAAAAAAGTTGCTGAATGGCAATTGCCAAAGAAAAATTTTTTTATATTTCGTTTAGTTGGAGCTCTCTGATCTTGGGTTAGAACCGTGGCCTCGCGTCTAAAAAGCCATCACCCTAGCTATTAGACTACGGTGATTCTATTACGTAATAGTGGTGATATAACAGAACATTATACTATGTTCACGTATGCCCTTTATTGCTTGAATCGCAATTAACGCCAATATTGATCTCAATATTTCATAAAAAATCTCAATTAATTCTTGCTCAATTAAATGTTAATTGTTATAATATTCAGTAAAACTTTGAATACAGCACTGTCATAAGTCTGTCTAGTGAGCATATTATAAGTAACCGAACACTTCCAACAAACAAAAAAAAAAAAACAAACAAAACAAAAACAATGTTGTTGAAACAACCAGCTAATTTGCTTACCAGCTGTCAAATGAATATTGAGTAAGCCGAATATTTCTTATATTTATTATACTTGAACGGTTAAAATTTTGTTCTCAATTAACCAAATATTGGCTCAATTAAATTGTGTAATCTTATCTAGATAATTGGCATCGGGCAGACTTAAGAGTAAGGAGGTTGCAGTGATTCTGTACTATATGGTTAGTCAGAAGCTCTTGCCGTAGTGAGATAGCATCAGTAGGCTTAGTCTTAGATTGAAGTCATGTGTAATTAAAAAACCTTAAAGCTCTCGGTTTTTGGGGGAAAACGCTTTATTAGTCTTTACCTAACTTAATAAGGATAAGGATACTTTAAAACATCACTTACTGAATTATTGGAAAGAGTGTCAAAAAATAATAAAAATTAAGCCAATGAAGTGAGATGCAAAACGTTACAATCATTAATAACTGGTAGATAATAATAAATTTAGCAAAGCATTTACTCTTTCTGTATTCTGTTGAAAGTAATTTTCCCTCATAAATATTGACAATTACAGTGTTTTGTTGCAACTTAAGACGACAACTGAGAATATCTCATGACACTCATAAGAAAGAGACGACAAAACCCATTCTAATCATTAATATTGAGTGGGTTTTTATTCAATTTATAAATTATTTACAACAACACCGAACGCCTAATAGCATTAAAGTGTCCTTTTTTTCATTATTTTCCAACCATCCTAATGGTCTGTCTGTATAACAATTATTTGCTTGCAAAGGCTTTAGGTGTGCAACATACATACGTACATACATACCACACATACATACATAACACACTAACACTTGTATACCTATAAAGTTTTTAGTGATTTTACTTAAGATAAGAATGTTGATGATAGTTTTAGTTAAAGGACACTTTGAAGAAGTTTATTATTGCCTTGTTAATGCTAATATTTTTGCTACCAAAGGGGGCGGTAGGAATGAATATGAATATTTTTTTCAATATTATTATTACGGAAATATTGTAATTTTCTAATAAAAACATTTAATTTGCTGTAGGCAATACAGTTTAAACAAAATGAATAATAATGTTTGAAATTTAGGTAATAATATGATATCATCATCAATGTTGTGATGAAATTAAATTGTTTTAACCCTTAAACTGTGTATAGGGAAAAGAAGGTGCACAAAACTATACAAGCGCTTGAACAATTCATTATAGTCTAGTGTCATGGTTTAGTTTACATTAAACTGTAGCCCCCATCACTCATATATAAAGTGAACACACACATCATAAGCGTTGTTAAAGGCTACATCGTTATAATGATTGATTTTTTAAGAACTATAGGAACATTTTTCGAAAGAAAACACATAATATTCAGAAAAATGCATGAAATCTTTACTTGAATCGATAGTACGGTCCATATAATTTAATATTTGAAGATTATTGCAAAGGTTAACCGCAACTGCGCCTCAAATGATTCATCCGCTTTCTCCAATTTTAGCATACTTTTTGCCAACATTTCGGCCGGCATCTCACGAATAAATGCTTCAATGTTGTCTTCCAATGCATCAATTGAAGTGTGCTTGATTGTATAGATGAGAGTTTTAACATAGCCCCACAAAAAGTAGTCTAAATTAGTTTCGGCGCTGAACACAATTGTTCGATAAGCCGATTCCATTAGCCCAATTCACCAAAAATTCTGCGTTGCGGTAGGTCGTTCGGCTCTAATACTTACACCAGCTGTATTTTGAAAGCAAAGTTAAGTAACAGAACGGCGACGAATCGATAATTGATGGTCATCATTAACACTGGCCGATACAGTTGCGATATTTTCTTCAGTTCGCACTCTACGTAAGAGTGTTGGTGGTTTAATGTCCAACAATGTAAATTTGGTGCGAAATTGAAATCACAATAGACATCAACGTCAAGTGAAGTCAACAGAACAGCCTTTCATGCCATGCAGTTCATGACACATTGGTTTATTTTACACGATCGGTTATAGGCTATGGTCACATCACGTGGTGGTAAAGTCAGCTGATCGCTAAAAATTCTTTATTAAAGGGTGATTTTTTAGCTATTACGTTTTTGGCAACACTGGTTTAAAAAGCTCACGAACGTTTCGTACTTTGTTTCACTGTCGAACTTCTTCTATTTGGTTTATAATTTAACAATGAATCGTCTTACAAATGAACAACGCTTGCAAATCAGTGAATTTTATTATCAAAATGCGTCCTCTGTTAACAAAGTTCATCGCCCGCTTCTTCCATTTTATGGTTAGTTTAGACGTAGAGCTAGGGTTCGAATCCCAGGAGAGACATCAAAAAAAAATACAAAGAGTATTTTTTCGGCGATTTCTTCTCAGCAGATTTCTGGCAAAATTGCTCAGAGTAAAAAAAAAAAACTGCCATGAAAAGTTTCTCAAAAAATCTGTCGTTCGGAGTCGACTTTAAACTGTAGGTCCCACCACACACGTATAAAATTAACGCACACAACATAAGTGAGAAACTACCATTAAATTCAAAAAAACGAAATGAAAAAACTATAAAATTAAACGATCATCTGCATGTATAAAAATGAATTTGTGTTTGTTTGTGTGTTTGTATGGATGGTTGAAGTTTATAGACGACTAAACGGCTGAACCGATTTTCTTGAAATTTTCCCAGTATCTTCCTGTATCTCTGAAAGGAGTTATCAGCTACTATTTATTCTAAAAGTAGACGAGGTGCCACGCCCACATATAGTACATTACCTACTATTGTAACCTAATAACAAGATGGGTATATTGGAAAAATTATAACAGCAAGATACCTCAAATTTTGTACAATTAACTACAGATTCAATATAAATATTTGGGACCAAAATGGGCGAACAAGCAATAGTGAGTGTGGCACCTTCCATATAAAGTTAATATGGAAATCGGTATATCTGAAAAACTGTAACAGATCCATTTTTTGGGATCAAATCCAGCTGATGAGCTAAATGTATGTCTAAATCATCATACCTTTGGCGACATGTTCATATGTGTTTTCAGTTGCAACGTGATGCTTCAACTTCAACTTTTTCCAAACAATTGCTTGATTTAGGTAATGCAAGAATTCCAATGGATCCTATAACAAAGTATACAAAATTTCCATCAGACTTTTGCAGAATGACGCAATCAAAAGAAGAATTTATAAATTGTGTATTTTCCAATATCGTGCAAAATTTTAAAAATATCTAATGGTTTTCTGAACGTGCGTTATTAGCAGCTAAAAATGTTAACGTTCATTCCATTAACAGCAATATTCTCAATAAGATCGATGGGAATCTAAGAAGTTATTAATCGATCAACACAGTTTCAAATATTGACGATGTCGTCAATTATCCAGTAGAATTTTTAAATACGTTAGATTTACCAGTATTTCCACTACATAACTAACAGTTAAAAAACGGTGTTGCCATTATTTTACTTAGAAATATTGATCCTCCAGGATCCTTTGTAAGGGCACACGACTTACAGTAAAAAACAAATGATGAGCAATCTTATCGAGGCGCACATTATAACTGCCACGTATTCCTATGGCCTCATCGGAAATGCCATTCGATTTCAAGCGCCTGCAATTTCCTATTCTCCTAGCATTTGCAATGACGATTAATAAAGCTCAAGGTCAGTCCTTTCAAGTTTGTGGACTTAATCTAGAAAATCCATGTTTCTCACATGGACAGCTCTACGTCGCATGTTCGCCGAGTAGGAAAACCCACAGATTTCGTTTTGTTCGAGATGCCTGAGACGGGAGTTGAAACACGGGCTCTCCTTTAATAAGCCAAGCAACTAGACTACGGAGACTTCAAATTCAGTTACTTATTCAGTTGGTTTGTTAAATCCTCATGGAAAGATAGGCATAGACAATAGACATGATGTTTTTTACTGAATTGGCTCTGAAGTAGTTGGAAACTGAACAAAATTTTTGATGGAAAATCAAACCCTAAACTGACAATAAAGAGGATACTTAAGGCCTAATCAGCGACTTTAAAAACTGTACACTGTAGACTGTGGTGTATTATGCATGTTAAGATTTATTGCCGTACCACTAATGTATTTCAAGTGGGGGTTACATTCCCAATGGGTGATTTTTTAGCAATTATCTTTTTGGCAACACTGGTTTAAACAACTCACGCACTTTTCGTGTTTTGTTTCACTGTCAAACATCTTCAGTTTGATCTATAATTTAACCATGAACAACGCTTGCAAATCATGGAATTTTATTATCAAAATGCGTGCTCTGTTAAAAAAGTCCATCGCTTGCTTCTTCCATTGTATTGTCAGTTTAATCGATCCATTGAAGCGGCTATTCTGGCTATTGTGACTCAATTTCGCACCAAATTTACATTGTTGAACTATAAACCACCAACACGCTTACGTAGAAGTAAAAACTGAAGAAAATATCGCAGATGTATCGGCCAGTGTTATTGATGATCATCAATTATCGATTCGTTGCCGTTCGCAGCAATTGGGTCTCTGTTACTCAACAACGTGGAAAATTTTGCGGAAGGATTTAGCAAATGTATTTTGAAATATAGCTGGTGCAAGAATTGATGCCGAGCGACCTGCCGCAACGCAGAATTTTTGGTAAATGGGCTCTTGGAAAGTTGGCCGAAGCTCATTTTTGGCTTAATTGATACGTAAATAAGCGGATCGGCCAGAAGCATTGCAAAAGCTATCAATGCATCCGAAAAAAGGCACAGTTCGGTGCGGTTTATGGGCTGGTGGCATCATTGGACCGTACTTCTTCAATAATGCTGCGAATCGTAACGTAACTGCGAATGGTAAGCTCTACCGTGAGATGTTATCCAACTTTTTTTTTGCCCAAAATGCAAGAGCTTGACTTGCATGAGATGTGGTTTCAACAAGATGGTGCCACATGCCACACAGAACGCGTAACAATGGATTTATTGGGAGGCGAGTTCGGTGAACATTTTATTTCACGTTCGGGACCGGTCAATTGGCCGCTTAGATCGTGTGATTTAACGCCTTTAGACAATTTTTTGAGGGGCTATGTTAAAGCTCATGTATATACAGACAAGCCCGCTTCAACTGACGCATTAAAAGATAGCATTGAAGCATTTATTTGTAAGATACCGACCGAAATATTGTAAAGAGTATGCCAAAATTGGACTAAGCGGATGGACCATTATTTGTATGAAATAAGCTTTAAACATTAAATTATATCGACCCTACCGACCGTACGATGGACCATTATTTGCATGAAATAATCTTTAAACATTAAATTATATGGACCGTACTATCGATTCAAATAAAGATTTCATGTATTTTTCTGAATTTTATGTGTTCAGGCTGCAATCATGCAAATAAAATTAAACTTACCAATGGTCACTGGCCTATTGTAAGACATATCTTCTACTGGAACTTTCAACCTGAATAGAGGAAGATACTAGCTTTGTTCTAGTGTGTCAGTGAGCAGCTTTTGCCATGAAAAAGGAATGGAGAAATTTGTTTGGATTCGAAATTCGAAAGTATTTGAATTTGTTCTCAATTTCTTACACGTAATTGTCTACCTACATCTATATTCTGTTTGTATTTAATTTCTTCTCAAACCATAGGGTGTCCTGAACACGAACATGAGCCTGTGTAACTTTCTGCTGAATTTAAAATTAAAAATTAATGAATCATGTTAAATATTCTAATTTTGAAAGCCAAAGTTTCTGTTTTTTTTTGCTTCTTTTTCCATTTTTTTTTTTAATTTGCCAAACGTCTCGAGCATGGCAGCATATCGTGTATATTAAGCAGGTGTTATAATTTTACGCCAATTTGTATTTTATCTACCGACAAAAACAGACTTTAAATAACGTTCACGAAAACATAAAAAAGAAAGAACGCAGAGAAAAAAAAAAAAACAAAATAAAAATCAGCAACAGCAATGATGGATCAAAAACGAAGAAAAAAATAAAATTAAAAATAAAAAGAATAAGAAAAAAAATAAGCGAATGACTAATTAAAAACTGACTAAAAGACGAAGAAGCCAATATAAAAAATTCAAGGCATGTGGTAAACTACCCTGCCTAGCGCTTAATACTGTATAGGAGCCTCACAGTTGAATAGTCCTCAACATGACGTAGAGCATTTAAAATTCAAAAATTGTGCCTTTAAAGTAAAATAAAAAAAAATTCTTTGCATTATTTGTGGTCACAAGAAATACGATGAGGGTTACGAACAGAATGGAACGCAATGAAAATTAAAATTAAATTATTATTAAATAATAATAAATGAGGGGGTGTCAAATGAAATTTGTGCAATACTAGCTAAAACCCAGTGTGCTTTGCTACTTCTATCGATATCTATATTCATAAAAACGAATGTGTGTTCATTTGTTTGTGGGTTTGATTGTTTGAAGTCTATAGAGGGCTAAACGGCTGAACCGATTACCTTGAAATTTTAACAGCACCTTCGGCAGTCCTAGATGTTGATGCTCATAGCCTTTATCCTTCGAAGAGCGCATCGCGTTAATCCGGCATCTCATCATTTCTTGATCTTGATGATTGAGATCGGTGTATTCTAAGACGTGCACGTTGATCAGGTTTCTCAGCAGCTCTAGACGTTGATGCTCGTATCCTCTCTCCTTCTACACGTGCACCAATTTGATCTGGTGTCTCTGCAGCTGTAGATATTGATATTCGTAGTCTCTCTAAATGTAAATCGCGTTGATCTATTGTCTCATCAGTTCTTGACCTTGATGATTGGGATCGTTATCGTTTAAGACGTGTATAACGTTGATCAGGTGTCTCAGCAGCTCTAGATGATGATACTCATAGTCTCTTTCTCTCTACGCGAATATCTCGTTGATCTGGTGTTTCTGTAGCTATTGCTCTCATGACTTTACCTGCAATAGTTTATTAGTTCTATAATGTTTAGTATTTATTTTCTGTCTAAGAATTCTTATAAAAATATAGTCCATTTATTTCCCTTCACATGTGTGTCAAAGTGGTTCTTGCTAGATTTTAGTTCTAATAGTTTTTCCTATACATGAGCTTTTATATCATATAGTTCGGAAAATTTTTTTCCACAAATTATTCATATGGATTTCAGTGTTACATAGATATAAGAAATTTTAAATTAAATTCATATAGGAAGTATCATGCCCCTTTTTCTATTTTATATAAAATATTCATATTGATACTAAAGTGGATTCGATAAAATTTCGGGACTCTAACTGTTATATTTTCTTAGATATATTAATTTAATATTTTTATAGGAGGTAACACGCCCATTACAGCAAGTTTGCCCATTTTGTTCATATAAATGTAAAAGTTCATACATAATTTGAGGAATCTAGCTATTGTAGTTTATGAGATATGACTTTAAATTATTAATTAAATACTTATTGGGTATGTGGGCGTGGCACCTTGCCTACTTGAAATTTAAAAATAAAAGTAGCCTATAGTTCCTTCCAGATATACAGGAAGGTACTGTTAAAATTTCAAGAAAATCGATCCGGTCGTTTTTAAATATATAGATTCATATATTCATGTGGGAGGTGCCACGCCCTCTATTGCTAGTCAGTCCAGTTTTTAATAAAATATTCGTTTTAATAATAAAGTCTAACTGTTATACATTCTTAGATATACCAATTTAATATTTTTTATATGGGATGTAACACGCCCACTATAGCCAATCTGCCCATTTTATTCATATAAATGTTTAAGTCGTCCGATACAAAATTTGAGGACTCTGGCTGTTGAAGTTTATGAGATATGTTATATTAAATACTTACTGGGTATGTGAGCGTGGCACCGCGCTTACATGAAATTTTAATATAAAAAATAGCCTATATCTGCTTCCAGACATACAGGAAGGTGCTGTTCAAATTTCAAGAAAATCGGTCCAGCCGTTTAGCCGTCTATAAACTTCAAACATACAAATCCACAAACAAACCCACAACAAACCCAACAATAAACACACATTCATTTTTATATATATAGATAGTAGTATGACCAAAAAAAAGTTTTTTTTAATAAAATTAAAAAGCATTACACTGCGTTAAAAATATAAGGGTTTTATTGCTTGGTTTCATATTTAAGAAACCATATTTCATCTTAAATTTCAAAAAATAATTCCTTCATTTGCCAATTGGCTTGAAACCATGTGTTTGTTCATTTTAAATTCAATTTAATTAAAGTCAAATATTTCAAACATTTTTCTTATACTAATTGCATGTATCCCTTGTAGTTCCCTTTTCTTTCGAAATTAATTTAATTTCTCTTTATCAGTGATTCTTTTCTCCCTTTTTTAACTATTTTTGCCAAAAGTGAACATGCAATTGTATGAGTCAAACCCTTTATTTTTTAACTGCATTATAGTTGCGTCATTTCCCTTAAATTTTTTAATATATTTCGGTGTTTTTCTTCTGTGGTATATTTTGGTTGCATGCAACACATTTGTGCCAAAATAAATACTCTTCTACCACCCAATGATTCATTAGCATTTCAAAGGTCATAAATAATTTCTTTATATTATCATACATACATACATATGTCGAAAACGAAATAAGCAACGCAAAGATTAACCAGAAACCCTCAGAACAATCTGATTATAAACCTCAGGAGAGTCCAAACATTAGTTCCGACAGAAAATTCAAATCCTCTATAAATCCTCTGCCCAAAGTATTCATTCTTATCCTGCCAAGTCTGCACAGTTAGGGAGAAGGCATTCTATATTTTTCAACTCCTTCTAATCACAACATACAACATACTCTAATAGAGTTCGTCGCATATCTCACATAAACAAATCAGTCACAAGACTCACGTTCTAATAATCTCAAGCAGCAATTCGATTCTATCAACGTCGACAGAATTCTAAAGGCATTTTTTCATCATGCAAAATTCTAAAAAGATTCTGCTCCTTGTCTTATTACCTAATAAATCAATAGCAGTTAGGAGTTTAGGATCAATCACAAAGCCACTGACAGAATTTGAACCAAATATTTCAGGCACATGATCCATCATGTTCATAAGTGTATCACTATGACTGAGAGCCTAATTGAGATAGATCCGATATATTCAAGGATTAAAGTCCTTTTACAGTCGTAACTTAAACCACAGTAATCCATTGAGATCCTCAAGGAAGCCTGACTATCAACGAAGTTCCCATAAAAATCTATTCATAACGAAGAAGGACCAGAGCCTTCAAATAGCAAATATTTCCACTTGAAAGACACAAAAGTTATCATCTAATTTAAAATGCAACTTCAGACCGGGGTGCACACTAAATTAAGATGCCTCAATTAATCATCACCAACGGTGCATCCCAACATCTCACTTGATCCCACAACCCATTAGTTATAGTTCCGTTGTGGTTGGAGTTAATTTTATTTATAAGCGGCGGAATCTACAGTTTAACGTTCACTTCTTTCGACAGATTACACAGAAACTACGCCCAGAGCATTTGTGGGAAAATTGCTAAGAGGACGAATAAGAAAGAAATATTTTCCAAAATGTCAAAAGTTTATACTCCGAGATGCAGAGTGCCTTATGTGGGAAACATACTCTACGTTTGTAGAATTTATGCTATTGGTTTTATTGCGCCTGAGGGGTCATGTGATTGATGGATGGTATTGAGGAGAATATATAGTCTTAGTTTCTCTCGATGCAATAATTTTTATCCCGGAGTCATTTCTAGATTACATTAATTGGCCCTTCAATCAGGTTTACGACCCATATAATCGCACCACTTATATTGCGTGTATTCTCTTAATACATGAGTTGCGGGAGATACAGTTTAAAATCGATTCCGAATGACAGATATTTGAGAAAGTTTTCATTGCAATTTTATTTAGTCGCAGAATTTTTACCATAATTCTTCTGAGTGGAAGTCATCGAAAAAATATTTCAGACAGGGTTCTTCACTTGGGTTTAAACAGTGGCCTCATGTCTAACACAGTAAGACCCCGCTTAAAGCTGCTCTGGTTAACGTTGTTTCAGTATTACGCGGTAGTATTGGAACTGCCCTAAATCGCACACTTTATTGATACATAGAGGTCGCTGTGGTCTAGTAAGTAGTATGCTGGTTTATTAGACGTAAAGACGTAAAGTATTTTTTCGACGATTTCTTCTCAGAAGATTTCTGTCAAAAACTCTGAGAGTTTAAAAACTCTGAGAATTAAAAGCAAATTGCAATGACAAGTTACTAAAAAATTTGTCGCTTGGAGTCGACTTTAAACTGTAGTACCCGTCACTTATGTATGAAATTATCACACATAACGTAGGTAGTGTGAGAAAGTATCTTTACTGAAGGTTTGTAATGACCAATTATGTATGTATGTATTGATACTTGATGTATATGTGTGTAAATGAAACGGCCATACACCATCCAAAAGCGGTGCACTATATAGCGACGGTGGATACTAGGGATGTCAATCGGGAAATCTCAAAATCCCAGGATTTTTAAAAATTTATCCCGGGATTTTGAATTCATATGTATTTTAACCCTGAAAAGGAGCTGAAAAAAATTCTATATCGCCCGTCTACAATAATAGCAACTCAGATGAGCAAACACTCTACTTTTATTGCTAAAAAGTTAATTGATGCAATCGAAGAATGCAAAAGCCCTACAAAACGATTTAATAGGGTAACTACTACTAATTTAGATACATTTGCATATAGCTATCTTGGAACTATTTAGCCGACAAATGTTGATTGGGAGAAGTGTTTTGGAACGACAGCGTATGTTGACAATAAAATGAGTTCAAGCCTGTCAGATTACATGTTAGATGCTTTAATCTTTTTGTTGGAATTCAAATAATTTTCTTAAAATGTGAATAATGTTTACATATGTATTTACATATCTAAGTGCTAAGTAGCTTCGTTTAACGCTGTTTCGTTTAGTGCTGGAATTTATTGGAACGTATCTGCCGCTTTAAGCGGGATCTTACTGTTATTAAACTACAGTGATTTCAATTAGCAGTTGAAAATATTGGTAAATATTGTTTTATTCATGCTATGATCCTGGTTTGACTTTGCTCGGCTATAAAGATTATCCTTTAAAATATCAGAAATTTTGGGTTAAAATTTGTAAAAGGGGTCCATATATGGAAAAAATATTATACAAATATGCAATCGTCTTACTCCACTGATAATAAATTATTGCCTACGGAAAATTTTACGAGTATTCTACCTGGTCTCTGAGAGAATTTGATTTAAAAAAAAAGTTAGAAATTAAATATGGAAAAAAGGTCAATATTTCTAAAATAATGATACTGTTGCCCTATATTTGGTCAACTGTAACTATGATTTGCTGAACCTTAAAGTCATAATTTAATTCCTTTAAAAAACTTTTGAAAAAAAAAATTCCAACAAATGACACTGTAATGGAGTTTATGTCATCATTTCTAAAAAAGAAGGCCAACGAAAAATGAAACTTTAGAAAAATCTGTTGAAGCATAACGACGACATATTGCGGAAGGGAAGATTAAATGTTCAAATTTTTTAAAATTTCACACGGATTAAAAGAAATTTCTTTTATTTCCTTACTTTCTGTTGGCTTTTTATATTTTAATGTTGGTTGGCCTATAAAAAATTACCACTAATTTAACAAAATAAGAACAAGACCTATTTACACCTATGTAAGTAAAATACAGGAGAAAAAACGCATACAAACAAACGTTTTATATTTGTAAGGAGGAGAACATTTTTATGCGTTTATAACACAGGATATGGTAGTGAATCTTTATTTGTGAATGAAATAAAACAAAAAAAAGCCATTAAACATATTGTTGTTATTGTTGTCATTTGTTACAAAGGGACCCGCATAAAAAATTTTTTTTTTTTTCTTGGCTTCTATTTTATGTGTGAAATGGAGAAAACGGCAAAAAAACATATGTTGTCGGCGTATTTTTTTTTTTTTTTTGTGTTTTTGTCAAACAACTTTGTGGCAAAACTGTTAATTCCACTCCCAATAAATTTCTATGCACTCATACAATAAACAAGCATATGAGCACAAGCATTTGACCCACCAATTTTCCACACAAAATTCATTTCATAGAAACAAAACAAGAAAAAAAATGTGTATTTATGGTTGATATAGAGCACAGCTAAAATACTAAAGTGCGAGAAAAAAAGAGGGAGAGATTTTTACGAAAAATACTAAAAATTTATGAGGAAGAATTTAGGAAAATATTCTCTTCTCATATGTGTCAGGAGGATCAACAGGACAGAAAAGGCAAAATAATTTGAGTGCGTGTTTTTAACAATCATGCTGGTGTGTATGAAAAGAAAAATTCTATCAGATTACGAACAGGAATATTCTATATAGAATATACATACAGTCAAGCTCGTTTATAACGAACTCGGTTATAACGAATTCTTGGTAATTACGTAAATATTGTCAAGTCCCCACGTTTGAATAACAATTTTCATACAAAAAACTTTGTTTATTACGAACTTGTTTATAACGAATTCTTGGTTGAAAGGAACTACTTTAGATGGTCCCAATAATTAAATTTCATAGCTTTTTCCTTTTTTATAACGAACCCTCAGAAAACACTTTGAAGTGTGGCAATACTTTTACTTTTATTTAATATGACAGCATTAAATTATAACCCAGCAGCTAAATAAAAAAAATTAACACATATTTTTGTTTTTAATAAAAAAATTCTTTTTATTTTTAATAAATGAAAAAAATTCTTTGTATTTTATATTTTCTTCTATGACTTCTTCTCGTTTATTACGAAATTTCCCAATAACGAACTATTTTTTCTGGTCCCAAGGAGTTCGTTATAACCGAATTTGACTGTATATAGAATTTGGTTACAGTCGAACGCCAAACAAAGAGAATGTAATTCGAAAACGTATAAGAACTCATAATAAATGAGAGCACAGGAAAAATTCGGGTGTACTTATAGGCTTTGACAAGATTTCGCTTGTAAAAATTTAAACAAAATTTTTAAATTTGTTCAAAATGCACTTTTTCACTACCTATGGCTCACTTAGGATTTCCAACAGATATTGGAGAATCTTGACGATTGGCAACGGCCATCTTGTGAAAGCTACGTCTATCAAGCTACATAACATAATTGGTCATTAAAACCTTTCAGTCAGGATTATTGACTTAGTTTCTCATACTACTTATGTTGTGTATGTTAATTTTATACTTGAGAAACTTTTCCTTCAGCTTAAAGTCGACTCCGAACAATAGATTGTATGAGAAACTCTTCATGGCAATTTTATTTACTCTCAGAGTTTTTGCCAGAAATCTGCTGAGAAGAAATCACCGAAAAAATACTTTTTATATTTCATTTTGATGTCTGGCCTGGGACTCGAACCCTGGCTTTACGTTTAATAAGCCAGCACACTACCTACTAGATAACGGCGACTTCCGTCTGATAAACCATTTGTCATTTATTCAGTTAGCTTTGCCAAATCACAATGGATGGCCATAGACAACGAAGTGTGATTGCCGAATTATCATTGGAGATGTCGGCAATTGACCCTCATTTTAATCGAAAAACCTCTTCAGCGATCATGCTCTTTTCTGGATGAATGCATACGTTGGCAGACAAAATTGAAGAATTTGGGACGATTGCAATCTAGGTCATATCTCATAGCATTCAATGCATTTCGAAAAAATTACCATTTGGTGTGGATCCGTTAATATTTCTTTGGGAATAGCCTTAGCCAGGCGAGAACCATTGGAAGATGATTACCAACTTCTTTCCACAAGACAGTGCTACATGCTAGACAGTTCATGATTGGATTGGATACTCTAAACGATCGATTTGTAGTCATGTTCGTCTTACTTGGAGATGATATGGAGTGGCTACTGATATCGTTCGATTAGGCCCCTTCAGACTTAGTCTTACGGAGTATACGCAGGAGTATACGAATAAGCCAAAAACTACAGTGGTCCCCAAAGTCAACGAAACCCAAATCCCGGCACTTATGTATAAAATTAACATACACACACACATTCTAAGTGAGAATTAGAGAACAGCAGTGAGTATTCAAAACGATGAGTAGATTCCAGTTATACATAGTTGTAATTTCTGACACTTATACTTATATTCATACTTATTTGAATATCATATTCACACTACTCATATTCAAAGTTTAAAGTGCTCATACTTAACAATGCGCATGATGTTGAATTCAACTCACCTTTACTTAACAATTACACGAAGCTCAAAATAAGTATGATTCGCGTACGAACACTATATACTCACAAGAAGGTTGTGAGTTTCCTTTACTTGCTGTCTTTGTGTTTTCTTTCTTTTCTTTTTGGAAATGCACCAACAACTAAGACTGTAAATTTTGCTGAATGATTCGAATCACTCGAATCATTTATAGGTATTATAAGTACTTTTCTAAATTTATGAATCTGTATAAGTAGGCGTATGAATCAAACATATTTCGAATGTTGTAAGTTTGATATCAACGTTGTACTCATACTCATTGCAACCTGTACTTATAAATCAATGTAGTACTGAGTAGGAATAACTCAGAGTAATTGAATTTCAATACTATTGACTCACACGTATTCAAAATTATATGAGTACTTATGAGTATCGAAAAAACGGTTTATTCCTAATGTCTGGTGAGAATCTAGGTCGTAATCCTAACTGAAGTGCTGTAATGACCAATTATGTACGTAAGAGCACAACTTTATCCTCATACTTTACCTATAATGTTGAGCCTAAAAAGAATTCTCTGCGCAGCAAGTTTCCACGGGTACTGCATGTAGCAGGTTTTTTTCCTATCTACGGGTGCCCAAATTAGCGTTAATGTTTTCCGTCTATTTCTCTGCATTTGAGTGTCAATAATTGCCCATTTGTTTCATTATAAAATTATACGACAATCAATGACCTGAAATTTAATCTTCTGCGATATTTTTGAACCTGTTTTTTCCTAGCCAACCTAACGATTTTGTTTTATTTAGAAATTCCGGATTCTAAAAAAACCGAGTTGTCTTGCCAAGTTACTTCCGTCTCTCTTTTTTTCATCTTTACTGTGTATATGATTGTATATGTTTGGATATGTCCCCCTCATATATTGGCTTAATTATATACACATTGGTCTCCTATATTGTTAATGTTGTAACAGAAAATCTGTGTTTTTTGTGTCTCTGCTTCAGTGTATGTTTCTCTATCTCAATAAGTCAGAAAATATGAGTCGCCATATAAAGACGAGGTTTTCTAAAACTACGTATGTATGTATGTATATATGTATGTATGTAGTTAACAATAACATCCGTGAGAGCACCAGTGTTAATACCCTCTGATTAATTAACACAGCGGAAGTGTGTGTAGGTTAAAATAAATGCGTTCCTTTTTTTCGTTCATCTCTCTTTATCCTGCCCTTACTTTATTTGACATAAAAATGCAAATAAAAAAAATAAAAAAAGTAAAAAGAACAACAATTACAACAACAACAAGGACATTAACAATAAAGTGTGGCAAATGTATCAGCCAAAGATATAGGCAAGGACAGCAACAGAAGCAAAATGTAAAGAGAAGTAAAAAAAAATTAAAACAAGAAATAAAATCCTGCTGGCGGAAAGTACGTTTATAAAACTAATAAAAGCGTTTTGACTTTTACTTTATGTTCGTATTTATATGTCTATGAGTGTATTCATGCTGGGTTTTTGAATTTGTTTTTTTGTTCATCATTGGCTCTTGGCTTAATGAGTCACCCTCACCGAGTTTCACACTTTAATCCCTGACTGCTTTACTGGTATGCCGCCTCTCGACTTATTTTTTGTTTTATGCTTCTTTACATTTTGTTTAATGGCAAATTTAACTAAACGTCAGAAGAGGGCGTAAGAAAGAAAGACGAGTTTTTTTTAATTCTTATTTATGAGTCTCCAACTGCAGCTGGTTTTTTTTCTTTTTTGTTCTGCATTACAATTGCCAAAGCAACACCGAGCCGAACGCCTGTAAGCAAGAGACAGTGGATTGTGGCCATTGAATTTGGGCAAAAAGAAAGAGGTACAAAATAAGAAGTACAGTCTCTAAGTGTAACGAGAGCGTTCCTATATTTATATAAATCCCGGGAGTATAAGTAAGAGTATAATAAGGTCCTCTTTTCGTATGTAAGAATAATTACAACAAACTTCTTCCATAGCTAACACCTTATTCTACTGAAATGCTATCCGATATTACCGGTTTTTGAAATCAGGCTTGTGGTTGCTCTTTCCACGAGTCGCCCCACTCTGTTTGTCCTATATTTCCATAACAGTCTTTTGAATTTCCTTTGATATTTACAGTCTTTGTTCGTTTTAGACAAGATCTGGGGAACCAAATGTGGTAACTGGCAAATTTCGTGCAAGCGAAGTTACTCCTTGGCTCTTTCCAGTCTAACTTTCTTTTCTCCATGGGTTAGCTCTTGCGCTTTTTGGAACCTCAATGGCTTTAGTCCAAGCTCATTTTGCAATATGAATTGCATCCGTTCTCGCGATATGTTCAGCTCACGAGCAATTTTTCTGCAATGCGGCATGGATTTCAATCAAATCTGGCCTTCACTTTTCGGATCATTTCTGGTGTTGTTACTGTTTTTTTTCGTCCACTTTTTGGACGCGATACAACACTGCCAGTATCACGGTAACGAACAATGGCGCGCGAAAGAAAAGATTTATTCACATTTAAATGTTGAAAGGCTCTAACGATAGCCACCTGTGGTTTTCTAGCCAAATATAAAGCAATCACACTATCAGGCTTGAATTCCATCACAAATAACTTTTTTTCTGAATGCAATAGATCAAAATGCTTTTGCTAGCTTGTAAATAATAAAATGAGCTGTCGCTGGAATAAATCTGTCAGCTGTCAGAAGAGCAGTTAAGAAATGATAACAACGTGAAGTTGGTTGCAATACATATTACCCACCCTGTACATGCATGCATGTACGCTGCATGATTTATTTAGAAATTATGTTCATAATTTCCTGTTTTTTTTTTTTTCATTCCATTACAAGTACTCTTCTGGCCCACTGTACCTGGTCGTATATTTTTATACATTTCAATTTAAATATGTATTTGTGTATGCGCCCTTATATAACTTAAAATAGGGATTAAGTAATAAGGAAAAATTATAACAATTTTTAGTATTAAATTTCTGTGAAAGAAAAAAAAAAAAAAACAGCAACAGCAATGAAAAATATTTCAACAATTTTTTTTGTTTGATCTGGACATATTAGTTCTGCAAGCACTGTAGACACTTATTCTGCCAATCTGTCTGTTATTTTTTTGTTTTTTAGCTGGCCGCTGTACATATTTGTCGCCTGGTTGGCTGCCTGGCATTTCATGACAATGCAAATTAAGTCAAGTTTATTACCGGGTTTTATTTTATACCCTCCATGCCTTCTATATACATTTATTTATTGTTTTAATCGTAAAAGAATATAATAATAGGTAAGGAGTATTTGTATGTAAAGCTTTAATGTTGGCTAAGCACAGTGAATTATTTAATTTAAAACGAAACATTACAGTAAACAAGCCTATGTAGAAATTATCGTACTGCTTAATACAATAACACACACCAGATTAAAAAATGGTAAACAAAATTATACCAACAACACTACAGTAGCAAATGTAAACGACGATGTTTACAGTTATAAAGATTTCGTGAAGGCAAAATAAAGAACGTTCCCGTTCAAAAATATTCATCAGACTATTTTTTGTTTTATAAAACCAGGACATTTGATTTAAACTTATCAATATCGTAATTGACGGGAAAAACTTCTGCAGAAAGATCATTCCACAAGCGAGCAGTGCGAGCAAAAAATTTATTTGCCTGTAATGCATTGTGCGGTTGCCTGGACAATCAACCACAAAAGTATATGGTCTGTGAAAAGTACGAGTACCATGAAAACATATGTTATTATAGGGAACCAAGCCACTTATCTCACGAGAACACCTCCCATTATAGTACCGATAGAACCATGAAACACACGCCACATTGCGACGAATCAATAGAGTTGGATACTTTATTATCATTAATAAGCACCTTCACCCTCTCCTGTACGCGGTCGAGAAGCTTCAATATAGACTTTGGAGCACTGTCCCATACATGAGAGTTGTACTCCATCCGAGGGCGGATAAAGGTCCTACAAATAGTAAGAAGATCGGATGGGGTGAAGTATTTTGTGCATCGTTTTGAAAAACTAAGGCACTTGAATACTTCCTTCGAAACTCGACACTCCATAGAAAAGGTAAGGCAAAGCAGGCAACTGAGTTAGTAAAGTTCAGTTATTCTTACGGTAACACGTGGTGTAAACGTGGTGTTGGAAATTGTTATTGTTTATACATAGGGTATAAAGAGAGGAATAAAAAGAAAACAATATTGAATGTAATTGCTTCATTAGGTTAAGAAATTAGGAACTCTTTTTAACCTTCCTATGGTGTTAAGTGTAAACATTATAATCCCTGGGAATCGGAAGTTATAATTTATAGATTCTTTGCATAGGCTTTCATAGGCTCTTTTTTAAATTCGAAAACCTTAACATGAATTACAGTCTCCAAAGAGTTGAGAAAAAGCTTATGTGATTTTCGTAAGAAGAATCGTAGTAAGATCTGTTTAACAGGCACTATCGACTTGTTCTTGTTCAATTTCATTGATTTTATTGTTTGCCGAAACCATAGCCAGTGGGTTTTTTGTCCCATTTACCGGCCTTACTGTTTTTGTTATCATATTTTCAGGATTACTGGTATTATTACCACTGATAGTCATATGAACACATGTTAATTGCTAATAATAAAAATTTAACAACAAAAATTAACTAAGCCAATAAATATAGTCACAAAATTAACAACGCTTTACCCATAAAAGCTTATTGTTATCCTGATAAAATAATTAAATTAAATGGTTTTATTGAACTCTTTTCAAAATCCCTCATTCATACATTCGTATTCAATTGAAATTTTAGTGAAAAGAATAAAATTTTTAAAATAACTTCCAAAAATCCCAAAATGTATGCAAATTTCATAAGCAATAAATAAAATGAACTTTAATGATCTGCAAAAATATTATTTTTATTTTCATGGCATTCGAATACACACAATTTAAATGCTTATTTCAAAATTATTAAAAACATTTATTTTTATTTCATTTTTATCCAATTGCCTGCTAAATTTTGAATTGAGAAATGCAATGGCTTAGGCTTAAAGCCTAAATTGTTTATTTTTTTTTAAATGTTTTGATTTCATTGATTTGTTGCAATTAGATTTGCCATTTAGTTTTATGGCATGCATTCATATTATTATTGGAAATATATTTTGTTTTGTTGTTATTTCAACATCATTAACCCATTAACGCCGAATGGGTAGAAAAATATTTAAAAAACAGAATTTCTTTTTTTAAAATTCTATCCTGATCCAATTAAACGAGAGCCCAAAATCTTCTTTAAGAACGAATAAAGAAAATTTAGAACGGTTTAAAAAAAATTGTAAGGCCTTGATTTTCACATATTTTGGATGACAGCTAAAAGGTCAAAGATTACGAATTTTTCAAACATAAAATTTTGTAGAAAAAAATTCTGCTGAATATGTAGTGGATGATATCCTCAGAAAAAGCTTTAAATGGCATGTAATAATATATCTTCTACCCGATAAAATACTTTCACTTAAATTGGTCTACTTACCTAGGCTACAGGTGCGATTAAAGAAGGTATGAAATATTTTTCATAAAACTTTTAAAAATTAGTTTCAAGTAGAAATTTCAAACCATTTATTTTTCTCTACTTTTTTATATTTTTGGTAGTTCCGGCATGAAATTGTGCAAAAGAATCCCTTGGATGCATATTCAAACTGTATTTTGCACAACTGTACTCGATTTTCCCACCACTTTGCGAACAGCTATGTGGTCAATTTTGTCAGTATGTTTTGCTATTTGCTGCACATTTGTGACAACTTTTCAATTACGGCGTCGATTTTCACAATGTTTACCAACGCTTCAACAACTCTAACCCAAAAATCGAGTTGGCTCATAGGAGACAAACCTTCACATCAACTGCACAAGCAGTTTACCATACCATGCGTTTACCATAGCTGCATCAATAGCGGTAGTGAGTAATGGCCAATACCACTTTTTTCCACGGACACCCATACGATAATTGTTAATGTAACATTATATTGACTTGGATCTAAAATATTCTCTAACAGTCGTAGTAGCATGTTTTCTTCAAGGCCGTAGTCAGCCTTATTTTTAGCAGAAGCGCCAGCATATGGGATAAAGGAATAACAATATCCTGTCATAGAAGCCAACACCCAGTATTTGTAGCCAAATGGCGACCATAATATGCGATCATCTGTTAGGCGATAGAAAGACTATGAGAATATATGGCAAATTGCAAGAATTTTTTATTCAGTGCATTGTTTAATGGAGTAATTGTGGAAAATTTATCATTCTTGTCAAAATTATTATTGTCAGAAATAATAATAATAATAAATTCAATAAAACTCTCAAAAATAGCTTAACTATGTTGTTTAGCCGTCTTATAATAAAGAGAAAAAAATTTTATTTAAGAACACACTTATGCCGAAGTGGGTAGAAAAATACCCATGACCTACAGAGGCCCCCATGACACTTAAAAAAAATTAAAAATATACATATCAATACAAATACTCCAAATACTATTTATACCAATTTCACTGAAATCGGACCACGTATTCTGGGGTCAGGCGTAAATGGGTTAAAAATATATTTGGAGATTAAAAAGTAAATTTATTTAGAATGTGTTTTGTGTACAGAATTTGAATATTGAATTGTTACGTAAATCTAGATACTGGTGTTTTGCTTTTACATTAACATTAAAATTATGAATAAAAGCTACAACCGGTTCATAAATTATCGTACTGCTTAATATAGTAACAAATACCAGCATAACAAAATAGTAAACAAGTAAACAAAAATGACAACAAACAACAGCATAAAAAATGGTAAACAAGTAAATAAAAATATACCAGCAATACCACAAAAATGAGAGTAAACAACGATGTTTACATTTATAAAGATGTCGTTAAAGCGAAGTTAAGAACGTTTGCCTTCCAGAACAGTTTTCCTCAGCATCAAACCCAGAACTCATTTGCAAGGGTGCTTACCAGAACGACAGTGGCAAGTTAAAATCAATATTGTCCGATGAATTTTAGAACAAAAGTGAGTCAGAGCTCTTCTTATCCATATTATAACCTTGCTGTTAACGAGATTGAGGCTTCCTGTAAAACGAATAGATATTGTCCAATTTAACTGAGGCAATCGGAAAACATAAAATATTTCTTCGGCAACTTCCTCTGAGCAGATTTCTGGCAAAAGCTCTGAGTGTAAATAAAATTGCAATGAAAAGCTTCTCAAAAACCTATCTTTCGGGACCGACGTTAAATTGTAGGTTACGCCATTCATGTATAAAACTAACGCACACAACAAAAGTGGTGTGAAAAACTAGGTCAATTATTCTGACTGAAGGGTTGTAATAACCAATTATGTATGTATGTGTGTAATCGGAAAACGTATACTCTGTACACCTATGTCATTTGGTCTGTTCATCGCGAATGTAATTTCCAAGGAACTTCGTTCGTTAAATATTTTCAACTATAACTTCACAAGCTTTGTGCTGCTGTTAATGACCTATGCCTGAAAAACATTGTAGTGATTAATCGGCCTATAAGAAAGTTTAGTCGATATTGGAAAATTAAATAAATTCAGGTGGTATGTAACCCTGTAATCGTTTTTGTATTTTTTTGTTTTTTGTAGCAACATTGCCCACAATAATAATATTGCTGCTTAAGAATATGCCATGGAGAAAATTGTTGATATTGAGAGAATTATATGGTCAACAATAATGTTTCTTATGTCTTTACAATTTCACCTCAAATCCTTTTGGATTATTTACACAATTTTTAGTATTTTGATAATCCCATGATATGTTTTTATAGAAGGGATATTTATTTAAAAATTTTTTAAATCAATTGAAAATGAATTTTAAATTACAAGAAAGAAACCTAAGAAAACAACACGTAATAAAATTTGCAAAATCAATTAAATATATTTTTTACAACACACAAACATATACATATCGGGTAGACCATCTATCGGTTTAAATATGAACCATCGGTTATTTCGAATCTGCTATACTTATGTCATTCTATTCTGTCACAAAATTCAGTACATTTTCTCCGCTTGAGCAACGTTGTTAGTTATTGGAAATTTATTTCCAAAACGAAGAAAATTGGTTGGGAATTGCATGAAAAGCGTATTTTCATTTTGATGGGTACGTTAAAAAATTGCCATATTGAGGCTTAGAAAACCTACACGTGATCTTAAATTAGGCAAAAGTCCCATTATGAGTGAGTGTTTGGTACAGATTGTGGAACAGAGGACTCATTTTCCAATATTTCTTTGAGAATAGGGATGGCGCAACCATTACTGGAGACACCAATCGCACTATGATAACCGGATTTTTTCTTTTTTTTTTTTGTAGCCGCTCTTCTTGGATTAGATGTGAATTATGTTTGGTTTCAACAGGATCTCATGCCACTATCATTTATTGCGCTAAAAGTTTGATGGACCTTTAATTAGTCGAAATAATGATGTCAGTTGGCCGCCAAGAAGTTGCGATTTGACCCCATTAGCCTTGTTTCTGTGGGTCGTCGTTAAAGAAAAGTTTTGTACCGACAAATCAAAGGCAATTAAGCATTTAAAGGCTAGCATTCGTGATACAGAAAAATTGGTCCAATCGAATGAGTTGCAGCTGCAGCCATACTTATAAAATAATATTTCATTTCTCAAAGGAACAATTGTCCTTCAAAGCAAAAAAAATTTATTTGACAAGATTTAAAACCATTTTCGTTTTATTACATTTTTAAATTCAAACTTTTAAACGGCCCACCCTTTAGACATATAAACACAATTGTAGATTTATTGTAAAGGGTGATTTTTTAACTATTATCTTTTTGGCAACACTGGTTTAAATAGCTCAAACACGTTTCGTGTTTTGTTTCACTGTCAAACATCTTTAGTTTGGTCTATAATTTAACCATGAATCGTCTTACAAACGAACAACGCTTTCAAATCATTGAATTTTAGTTGGCCGAAGATTCACTTCTTTATCGGAAAATTGTGTTCAGTGGCAAAGCTCATTTTTGGCTCAATGGAAACTCAAATAAGCAGAATTGTCGATTTTGCAGTGAAGATCAGCCAGAAGCCTTGCAAAAGCTACCAATGCATCCAGAAAACGTCACAGTTAGGTGCGGTTTATGGGCAGGTGGTATCATTGGACCGTACTTCATCGAAGATGCTGCGAATCATAACGTAAATGTGAATGGTGAGCGCAACCGCGAGATGATATCCAACTTTTTTTACCCAAAATGCAAGAGCTTGACTTGCATGACATGTGGTTTCAACAAGACGGTGCCACATGCCACACAGAACGCGTAACAATGGACTTATTGAGAGGCCAGTTCGGTGAACATTTTATTTCACGTTCGGGACCGGTCAATTGGCTGCTTAGATCGTGCGATTTAGACGCCTTTAGACAATTTTTTGTGGGGCTATGTTAAAGTTCATGTCTATACAGACAAGCCCGCTTCAATTGGAAGGCAACATTGGAAGGCAACATTGAAGCATTTATTCGTGAGATACCGGCCGAAATGTTGTAAAGAGTATGCCAAAATTGGTCTAAGCGGATGGACTATTTGAGATGGAGTGCATGAAATAATCTTCAAACATTAAATTATATGGACCGTACTATCGATTCAACTAAAGATTCCACGCATTTTTCTGAATTTTATGTTATTTTTTTTTTGAAAAATGTTCCTATAGCTCTTAAAAAATCACCCTATATAATAATTTATTAATAAGCATATCATTTCAATATCATTTACAAATAAAATAATAAAGAATAACGAATAAAAATAAAAAATACCACAATAAAGTATAGCTTATAAGTAAAGTTTTAAAATATTTATAAACAAGTGCATGCGTGTGCGTGTGTAAAAGTCTCAGTACAAACTCATAAAGATTTTCCCCTTCCCTTTATTTTCCAATATGAAGAAATAAATAAGAATTCCCTAAACAATTGACCTAATTTTTTTCTGTTTGCTGTTATTATTATTGTTGATGTTGTATGTATTTTCTTTTTTACTTTACAAATTTATATTTGTAGTTGTTATTGTACTACATTTATATGACCAAGTACAACTGAATGCGTGTATGGCTATGTTTGTTTATGTGCTAAGCAATATTTCGAACAACAAAATTTAGGGTCATAAGAAGCTTTCCCATCATTTCTTAATAACCCAATGAATTGTGCGTGTTTGCTGTTCAATTTAGTGAAGTTAATGTGTGTTTGAGATATCTATCTAAAACTGATTTTATTTGATTTTCATTTGCCTTCTTTTATTTTCAATATCAAATTGGAATCGAAATAAACAAATTATATCCGTTTTGTTGCAGATGTCTCATCTGGGGTATCTTAATCAGTGAATTCAACTACTTTGTAGAATAAAAATTACTTCTTTTTCCTGCAATATTAATCACCTAGTATGTTCTCTTTATCCTCCCTGACCAAGTCCAATACGACTGACGTTAATGTCCTGTACACAGCTTCCACTAATGGCTCCAACAACATCGCTGAGGATACCTTTTCCAAGTCTGAGGAGATTTTTCGTGTGATCTTTTTTCATCTTTCACAGGATTTACTCTTCTGAGTTTTCGAATTCCAATTGGAGATTTCTAGTTTGATGATCCTAAAAGTTCCCTTAGATACCTTAGATACTTAGATTTATATTGCTGCATCCAAAACGCTGGCAAGGTGGCGTGCGATTTGTTGATTAAAAGCTCTGCTTTTAAAATTTCAGATAGGCTGCTTAAACATTGCAATGTTTTCCAGATGTAAATCAATATTTGCCGGCGATATTTTGCCAGAAAGCCTTTTGATTAACTAGGACATCTAGGCAGCTATTAAGTCACTTAAGAAAATATTTTGGTATTTGTCAGCGCCTACAAATGCCAATCATTTTTCAAAATGGTTTTGGGTTATTTAATGGTAAGTCTTATATGGATTCCGGGACATTGGGTTTTCTTAGGTAATTAAATTGCTGATGAATAGGACAAAGACTGCGCGGTGCTTAAAACTTTCTATAGGTTACAGGGAACAAGTGTTCCAATTATCTCAATTAATCTAGATATTATCCATCTATTTGACATGAAAGCTCAGGAGGAACTTGTGTGGATTAGAAGAGAACCAATACATTTCAATGATTAAGTCGAATGGCTCTCCATTGCAACATCTCACGGTCTACTGCACTTTTGTAAAGCAAACCGATAGACTTTGATAATCTCTCAAATCTATTTCTTGCTAGCTGTGGATCTGTAGAAGAGGCAGAGACCCCCTTTCCCTTCATTGTGATATATAGAGTTTCTTACGTCTCATCCTTTGGCATTATTAACGGAGCTCTCCAACAAAAAGACTGCTGCCATGCATACAAACATACAAAATTAATTAGTCAGGATTACCACGCAGTTTTCACAGCAATTATGTCGTGTGTGTTAATTTTACACATGAGAGACATAAAGTTTTAAGTTGACTCCGAAAGACATTTTTTAGGAACTTGCGATGGCTATTTACTCTCAGAATTTTTGTCAGAAATCTTCTGAGAGAGGAATGTGCCGAAGAAAAAATTTTTTCTTATTTCGTTTTTTTCGATATGTGTGACCTGTGGTTTGAATCGTGGCTTCACGTTTAATAAACCAACATACTATCTACCAGAATGTGGTAGCGTATGTTCACGAATTCCGTTATCGTCGATCCGAGACCCGATATTGTCGTTTCAAGTGCCGAGATTACCACCAGTGCCTCCCGTTGTTCGTGAGTGTCTGATTGTTTGTCTAACATTAAAGATGATAGAAGAAAATAGTAGAAAATTACAAGAAAATGGCAATGAAGGAAAAAATAACCATTTTGTTCGAAAAATTAATATTTGTCGCACACTATACCTCTTTCGTACGTCTTCTAATTATCTTCTCTGTATTCCAACAGGCAATTAAGGCCGATTAATATTTTTTAAGAAACTTTTCATGACAATTTTATTTATTTTGAGAGTTTTTGCCAGAAGACTGCAGAGTGATGTCTGATTTGAGGTTTTGAACCGTGGCCTCATGTCTAATAAGCCTACACATTATCTACTAGACTATGGCGATTGCTGCCATAGTAAGAATTATTCTCGACTGAAGTTTCCTTTAGGATGGATATTCATTTCTGGTAACACAATTGGCCTAATTGCTATAGTAATTGGGTCGTCGACTTATGAAGGCTTTTAGATTTTCAATGCCTTTACAACTGCTTTCTTAAACCAAAGTATGTTTATATTTCACTGGGTGGTATTGCGCATTCGAAAATTACCGCTGTATCCCGTTCAGCAGACAATTCTCTTTGAAAGACGATGCTTTGGAGTCTCATCGAGAGCTGACTCGCTGCTGTTATCCCTATAAGTGTTTAGATTTTATTCCCAATACACTTCCTTATGATATGAACTTCAAATTCTGTACTACATGTTCACTGGGTAACTTGACTGAAGTAAAAATTTCATTTGGCCGATTGAAACATCGTGCAAGTACATGATGTACATACTTATGGAATATCTGTTCATATACACACATATCCAACATGTACTTGTAAAATAAATGTATACATTCATACCTCGTTATATTTCTTTATGAATGTGTCTGTCTGCCTGTCGGTCTGTCTGTATTGCAAAAACAACTCACACACTTACACATAGAAATAAAAATTATTGTTTAACAATACATACATAAAATCTGTAAGTCTCTGTTGGCTTGCAACAAACAATTGAAATACAGAAACTCAAGAAAGAAAGTGAGTGTGAGAGCAAAAGGCACCGAAATAAGAAAGAGTAAAGAAAGGGAATGAAACAAATAAATATTAGTGTACAGTGTAAACATATACACCTACAATGTAATATCATACTTGCCTATCTACAATGAAATATGGACTTATACTTGGAAGCAAATGTGTAAATGAAAATGGAGGGTTCGCCAAATAACATTTTTTTTTTTTTTTGGAATGCTTTAAAAAAAAACTTCTCAATATTTTCTCAAATATCTTTTTTTATTTCCGGTTAATAATGGAAAATATTTTCATTTAAATGCCTGCCTCGGCTGGCCATGCAGTAGCCTACATGATCTGTCCAATTTTTAAGCAACTTATCGATTGTGTGCCGCTGTATTTCACCAATGACTTCCCAAATATTGTCCTTTTTAGCGTCAGAGACAATTGAGTAATTGTCGGAGTAATACTTATCTTTGACGCCACTAGACAAATAGTAGTCCAAAGATGTCAAATGGCAGCTCCAAGGTGGCCAAACGTCATCAGCTCTGCTGCTAATACTGCGATCTTCAAAAACAGGGCGCAAAACATCGAGTATAGCTTCGGCTGTGTGGCACGTAGCGCCATCCTGTTGAAACCAAATGTTGCCAATATCCTTCTCTTCAATTTTTTGAACAAAATGAAGTTCAACATGGCCCGATAACGATCGCAATTGACTGTCACGGCCACTACTTACTCATTTTCAAGAAAAGTGACCAAAAATCCAATTGGACCAAAATCCGCTTTTCAATGTATGCGTGCAGGTTTACTGTGCTCCAAATGCGACAATTTTGCTTGTTTACATGCCCGCCAAGGATCAAATGGACCCTCATCTGAAAAGTAGTTTTTTTTTTTGCCAAAAATCGGCATCTTACTGTAAGTCGATCCAGGGCCCCACTTAGCGAAGCGAAACGCATATACCACAACCATATTCGTTCAGCGGAAAGGATAAAACTAATTATCTGTCCAAATCAGGCATGAGCTAAGTGTTATCCATTTAAGACATAGCACGCGTTAAAAAAAAGTTTTGAAATCGCCTTGGTCTAGTAGGTGGTGTGCTGGCTTATTAGAGACGGAAAGCCAGGGTTCGATGCCCAGCTAGACATCAAAAAGTATTTCTTCGGGGGATTTCTTCTTAGCAGATTTCTTCTGTTCTGCAAAAACTGTGATGTTATAAAATTTCCCCGATGAAAAGTTTCTCAAAAAATCTGTCGTTCGGAATCGATTTCAAACCATAGGTCCTGCCATTTATCTATAAAATAAACACACACAACATAAGTAGTGTGAGAAACTAGATCAATAATCCTTATTGAAGGGTTGTAATGACCAGTTATGTATGTAAAAAAAATGTTAGGTGGCGGACCCGATATTTATGTGTGTACGGATCTGTGCATGTTTATGTTTATAAATGTAGAGAAGATTAAATCGATATGGGATATTAAATTGTATGTAAAATATTTATTCAATACTTTTACTCTCTCTCTCTCTTTCTCTCGCTCACTGTTTACGTACATAAACAAGGACATTAAATTTTGAGTTTATATACGATCGATGTCTAAATGTTAGGTTGTTGTTTACTTCGTCTGAGTTTATGTTCTCACGTGTATATATTTTAATATTGGCAATAAAACGGCAAGAAGTGAAAAAAAGGAAAGTATTGGTAATAAGCATAATTATTTGCAGATGTTCAAGCATTTTCCATTTTAATAATTTATCATGTATGTGTACACAGTGCCACTTTGCTACTATTTTTACTTGAAGTAAGCTTATCTTAAAATAAGCCAACCTGACTTACATATGGTGGCTGTAATTTGAATCAAACAAAAAAAAAAAAAATTGGGCAAGTGGCAAATTATAGAATAAGAAGTGGAATAAAGCTTAAGTGCTAGATGTATGATACTTGGGAACCATGCACTGGACTGACAAAAGGCGGCAGAAGCATTAGACATGCTCGTAGAATGTTCGTATGTGTAGGATTGATCATAAAATAATTTAAAGGAATCCGCATATTTTTTTATTTTTTAGATACAATATATCCTTACGGACTAAATACAACAAATACAATACTATTAACCGTAATTCAACAAGAAGAACATTAAGAAATCAGAAATATAGTTAGGGTTTTCTTTGAAACTTCTTTAGACTCAAAAAAATCCACTACTTGGTAACATTTATTAAAAGTTTTGCAGGCTCGTCTAAAGGAATCATTATTTTCAGAATCAGTACGTAATAATTCATTGAAGGCGGTTCAAAATTGCGAGTAGTGTCAGCACAGGAACATTTAATTTCAGGTCGACTGAGCACGAACTCTGAATTGACAATACCTCGGATTAATCCCAGAATAAAAAAAATACTCATCATGGAACGATGACTTTTAAAAGTTGATAGCTTAATCAAGGCTAGTCTACTCCGATATGGCGGTAATTCATAGGAGCTCCAACCAAGACCACGTAAACAGAAAATTAAAAACTGTTTTTTGCACAAGGTCCCATATGATAGAACCAGGATAGGCCGGACAAGAGATGTAAATAACATTATAGTTAAATACGGATCAATAAATTAATTAGACCAGCGTTTCATATAACCTCGTATGCAATAAGCTTTATTCATATGTTATCGCGAAACTTGAGTCTGTGATCCAATAGAATACCAAGGTTCAAAATAGTTTTAACTTTATCCAACTCAGTATTATCAATGCAATAGAAGAAGAAATCTTTGAGTCTCTAAAAAATGTCATGTGCTTACACTTTTTAATGTTTAATTCCAACAAATTCAACTTGCCCTACTTTCATGGTAAAAAGGCCGCTACAATCCGAGCAAACTTAGTCAGACAGGTAGGAGAACGTCCACTAACCTGATGAGGCCGCAGAGGATTTGGGCAGGCGAAGAGGAAAATTAAGAATGTTGTATGCTCGTCTTAAGCCAAAGAGGCTTAATATAATCTAAACCAGACTATCGAGAGTATATTAACGAGCGTTCTGAGCGGGCATTGTGGACTCAAAGAACACGTGCAGAATTTTTTAATTTTTATTTTATTTTTTATCTTCTTTTTAGACCAACACTGAGGATATGACATCTATTCATGCAGTGCATTGTATTGGAATATAGGAAAGATCGATTCACAGATTCTTTTTTCTTTCTTTATTCTTTTCGACACTTGATTTTCAGCACACTTCCAACCACACTATCGGGGCTTGGATCTACGACAACGGAATTCGTGAGCACTTACTATGGCAGTCTAATTGTTGGTTTATTAGACGACAGGCCATGGTTTAAACATCTCGCAGCTGATTTCCAGCAAAAACTTTGAGACTAAAATAATTGCTATGAAAAGTGTTTCGAAAAACATCTGTCTTTCGGCGTCGACTTTAAACTGTATGTGATGTCACTCATTTGTAAAATTAACATACACAACATAAGTGGTGTGAGAAGCTAGGTCGTAATCCTAACTGAATGGTTGTAATGACCAAACACCCATGTTAGCTCAGTTTGTAGTTATGGTAAGGCAGCTCTAACTTTCTTGAGCCTGCTATTTACATTTGTTTCTATGCTGTCATTTCTTGTCCCTAGGGTGTTTGTTTCAATTATGATCCAATCTTCTTCATAGCACTTTTAAGCACTCTGAAGAACAGTTGATGTGAAGGAGTAAAACCCTTGTTTAACTTCTGTAATGTATAACACGGTTTGCGAATTTCAAATTCAATAGCCTTATTCCTTCCAATACAATTCATCTAAGACGTCCTCTCAACTTCTGAAAATTGAAAAAGGATAACATTACAGGAAAGTCAGGCAAAGACACGATCTACCGAAAAAAACTAGGAATCAACTATTGACGAGGTTCCTCACTACAGCACATACTCTAAGGGAATGGTTTCTAGACAAGGTTAAATGGCAGTACTTGCTGTAGCATAATATTCACCTGCTTAGGTGGAACAAGACTAACAACAGCAGATAACCGAATAAGATGGAAAAGGGGGTACGAAGAGGCGGTAATGGGCAAAAAACTATAACCGAGTGTTCTGTACACAACTAAGGAATTATAATGATTTGAGAAACTTCCGTATTGTTAACATTTTTAAAAGTTATAGCGATTTAAATTAGAACACACCATCCGTTGGTAACGGCATTGATGCAGTCAGATTCAGATGTTTGCAAAATACTTTATTTAATATGTATAGATAGTATTGGCCTAAGCTATGCAAACTCTATTTGGCCGACTTTCTATTTCCTAGATTATTTTTATTCTACTTTAAAGTCTTTGGAGTACCTAAGACAGACATGGTGTTATGCCCAGCAATAATAATCCAGTTTTTGCAAGTCGTTGCTTAACCATACAATTGTTTCTTAAAAACCCAGTCAAAGCTAGGTTACCAGGAAATTTTTCTGCAATTTTAATAGCAGCCCCTCGAGTTGTGATATTAAAAAATTCTCTTTATCATCAGTAATTTATAATAAATTTTGCTTCATTAGTAAAGCTAAAATAACAAGTAAATATGCAGAGAAACACATACAAACATACACAGTTTTGTATGTGTAAGTTGTAAATGAAAATATTAGACATTTTCTCTAAAATATGCTAGGCACGTTTAAATAAAATTAATTACTTAGAAAACGTTATCATAACAGCTCGCATCAGTGACAAAGTGCATAAAATGCACGTTTTAGCTGCATGATAAGATTCAAACTAAAACTAGGAAATATCACAACATTCATACCAAAAAAAAAAAAACGGGAAAAACCCAGCAAAGTATCATAACTCTGACCATATCACACTCAAAAAACGAACAAAATAGAAAAAAAGTTGTAATATATAGACATGTTATAGATGGACCAGAAAAGATAGACGTTTCGTTTGAAGTTTGTTACTATTTTTCCAGTCTGTAATAGTTTTTTCGGAGAAACTTTTTTTTGTGTTGTTATCTGGCCATAATAAAGCTTATATAATAACCAATCTCAGTTTAATACTGGCTCGCTTTGCCTCTATTTCTCTATTTTTTTCTACCGCTAACTGTGTCACTTTGTCTATAAAGTTATGGTCGCAAAGTATTTGAATGAACGTGAAGTGCACAGTTTGCTATAGTTGTTGTTATCATAGGGCAGTTAGTGAGAGGTTAAAATAAACTGTGAGTGTGTATGTAGCTGAACTGCAACATAAAATCCACAAAAACTTTTTACTGTACCATCAAATGACACTGCAGTTTAAGCCTCCTCCTATCGTTTCGCACAAAATATAGTTGCATACAAATCCACAGGAAGAAAATATTGTACAAACCTAAGTATACTGAACGACTAAACGAACGTTGAAACGAGAGAACGTAAAATCCGTATATAATTTATGACAACATTTTGCTAAGGTCAAACTAAATGCCATTATTTAACTGACACTCTGCCAAAATAAAACTAAAATCTCAAACTACGACGGAAAAGTAACAGAAAGAAAAAAAATGCAAAAAATCAACAGAAGGACATGCATAAAAAATAGTTGTAATATCCTTTCCTGTTCGTATGCTTGTTTGCGTGAGAGCATACGTTTTATCTTCTTTTTTTTTGCCCTCCCTCGAACATTGTGTTTAACAAATTTGAAGAGACCAGTTGTGATATGTTTTCCTTATGTTATGGCTTCGTACTGTTACAAACGTACACACACACACATACAAAATCTGTGCCCTACCTATGGTTATAAAATGTTTGATATTTAGATTCCCTCCCGATTTTTTTTTTACAGGATTACTAGAATTTGTTAAAATTTTGATGCGATTATACACGCAATAAAATCACTGTGATACAAAACTCAATGCCTTGTAATTCAATACATATCATTATCCACTGCATATATTAATTAACCCATTAACGCCGAATGGATAGAAAAATACCCAAAAAAGGAAGTTTTTTTAAAATTCTATCTTGATCCAACTAAACGAGAGTCCAAACGGTTCTTTTATAACGAATAAACGATCGATTTAAAAAAAATTAGTAACGCATGGTATTCATATATTTTCGATGACAGTATAAATGTCAAAGGTCACGAATTTTTCAAAATCAAAATTTTGTAGAAAGAACTTCTGCAGAATATGGGTGGATGATATTATCAGAAAAATCTTGAGATGCCATGTAATATTAATTGTCTTCTACCCAATGAGAGGACATTGGTACCAAGAAAACAATTCATTTTATTATAAACTTTTAAAAATTAATTTCAAATAGAAATTTCAAAGAATTTATTTTTCTTTATTTTTTCTATATTTTTGGGGAGTTTCGGCAAGAAATTGTGCAAAACAATACCTTGACTGTACATTCAAACCGTATTTTTTATAAATATTCTCTGTTTTCCCGCAATGTTTTCTAATTTTATCGACCGTGAGGTCAAATTTGTCAGTGCATATGCTATTTGCTGCGCATTATTGACAACTTTTCTATCACGGCGTCGATTTTCAACACTTTAACAACGCTAACCTAAAAATCGAGTTGTCTTATAGGCGGCAAACCTTCACATCCCCTGCACAAGCAATATAGTTCGCATGCGTTTACTAAAGCTACCCCAACAGTATTAGTGAGTAATCGCCAATACTATATTTTCCCGCGTATTCGAATACGATATGCCATTTCGAATAAGTCAACTTCACCCATTCGCTGATTATTATGTACGGTTATTCAATGACAGCCATTATCCGATGTTTTTATTTTTGTTTTGCATATCGGTTTTAGACATCACAGTCACCACTTTTAGAAAGATTTAAAATATGTACATACATAGGAATAACATGATAATAAATATGTGTACAGACGATTACGGAATTATCATTGCAACGAACTGCGATAATATTTTTATTTTTGTCAAAGCAAAAATCTGATGAACACCGGGGTTTCTTTTTCATCAATTTAATATCATCCAACAATGCGTGATTGCTACGATTATCTCGAACAGTAACTGTTGCAATATAATATTTTCGAGATTATGTCCGTAATAAATTATGGCCGGTTGAATGGAACATTTTATTAACTTGGATCTGAAATGTTCATTAATAGTCGCAGCAGAACGTATTCTCCAAGGCAATAGTCAATATTATTATTAGCGATTAAGGAATAACAATAGCCTGTCTTAGAAGCTAGTACCCAGTATTTAAAGCCAAATCGTATTGGCTTGCTTTTTATGTACATCTTTAGGGAATGGCGACCATAATATGCGATTATCTGTTCATCCACAGAAAGGCTATGAGAAAATATGTCAAACGGCATGAATTTTTTTTCAGTGAATTGTTTAATGGACAAATTTTGGCGAATTTATCATTCTTGTCAAGAATATTATTTTATATTTTCAAAAAAACTCTCCAAATAGCCTAACTATTTTGTTTAGCCGCCATATAATAAAGAAGAAAAAAATTTATTTTTGAACCCACTTATGCCGAAGTGGGCAGAAAAATACCCATGTCCTACAGAGGCCCCACGACACCTAAAAAAAAAATAAAAATATTCATATCCATACAAATACTTCAAATACTATTTGTGCCAAATTTCACCGAAATCGGAGCACGGATTCTGGGATCAGGGGTTAGTGTGTTAATCCTTACCTAATTGATTATTACAACCCTTTAGTAAGGACTAAAACCTATCTTTATACGCCACTCAAGTTGTGTGTGCTAATTTTATAAATGAGTGGCGAGACCTCCAGTTTAATGTCGACTCTGAATCACAAATTTGAGAAACTTTTTATAGCAATTTTACCTAAATTCCAAATATCTACTGATATGAACTTGAGCGCCCTGGTAGTCTAGTGGGTAGTGTGCTATTAGCGTGAGGGTCGTGGGTTCGATTCCCACCAGAGGCTCTGGTCTATGACACTACACCGGGCGTATGGTCGAAGTTACTCAGCTCGTATATGATTATAATATAATTTGTAATTGTATTGTAATTCTTAAATAAATAAATAAAATAAATACTGATATGAAGTCACCGAAAGAATTATCTGTCAGGTTTCAATCCTGACTAAAGGCTTGAAATGACCAGACATAATGGCATCAGTAGCCATTTCACTTTTTATTAGCGATGAAGGAAGAAATCGCCGTGGTCTAGTAGGTAGTGTGTTGGCTTATTAGACGTAAAGCCAGGGTTTGAGTCCCAGGCCAGACATCAAAATAAAATACAAAAAGTATTTTTTCGGCGATTTCCTCTCAGCAGATTTCTGGCAAAAACTCTAAGAGTAAATATAATTGCCATGAAAAGTTTCAAAAATCTGTTGTTCGGAATCTACTTTAAACTGTGGGTCCCGCCACTTATGTATTAATATGTGTAATATTAACACACACAACATAAGTAGTGTGAGAAACTAGGTCAATATACTGACTGAAGGGTTGTAATGACCAATTATGTATGTGTGAAGGAAGGCAACGAATTCAAAAATTGAACCACACTGGGAATTAAAAAAATTGGACAAATATTCTCACTATGACAGCAAACCCAGTATGTTTATGCAGTGGAAGTTGATGTTATAACATCTGAAGTCTTCTACTGTTTAGGGAGGATTTCCTCTCAGCAGTATCTTGGGAAAAACTCTGAGCATAAATAAAATTTCCATGAAAAGCTTCTAAAAAATCTGTCATTCGGACAGTGTATAGTACCAGTTTATCTTAGCAGTGGAGGTTTATGGAGAGTGAAGGAAATATTAAATGATATTGTATCGACAAGACTCGGACTGTGGTCTGTCATGTAAGTATTGGACTACTGATTAACATCAATCTTGTCAAACGCATAAGTTAGGAAACAGAAGAGAAAAAGTTGATGGTAGCAAAAATATCTTCAGAGTAAATCACATATTGTGGAAAGAACGATCACAAAAAAGATGCATATGAGGAGAATACAGTAGCGAGCACAAAAAATGCAACACTGTGCCATATGATCTTTAATAAGATCTGTTTCAAAATAACGGTAACTAATTTATCTACTTTCTTTTGCTGTTAATTCTTTCGATTATAAGTTTTCAAAGTAACCACAGTTTATTCCAAATTCTGCTTTAAAAAGTTAAATATTTTTGAATTAGTGAAAAAAGTGCAAATTTTTAGCGAGCAAAAAAATGCAACATAATAAAAAAATAGTTAAAGTAAGTTATTTATTTAATTATAATTGAAAATTTCTTAAATAAGTTAAACAACATGTGTTTTGTAATAGAAGCAGCTCTCAGCTGACAGCAAAACTGCAATCATTAAAGCCTTAGAAGAAGAAAAATCCATGCGTGAAGTTGGACACCTCTTTGGTGTAAATCAATCAACCGTATGTCGGATTAAATCTCGATTTTCCTTGAGAAATAGTGTGGAAAGGAAACCAGGTAGTGTAATCCTCGAAAAACTACCTCTCGCCAAGACCGCCAGATGATTGCACTGGTTAAAAAGATCCACGAAAGACCGCAGTGGACGTTGCTAATTTCGCAAATGAGCAAATGGGAGTCTCTATAGGCGTTCACACTGTTCGCCGTAGGTTGAAAGAGGCTAATTTGCATGCGAGACGACCCGCAAAGAAACCTCTCATCAGTGCAATCAATAAAAAGAAGCGCCTGGAATTTGCAAAACGTTACAAGGATTGGTCAAATGAATAATGGGCTAAAGTCTTGTGGAGCGATGAAAGCAAATTTAATTTGTTTGGCTCCGATGGGATAAATTTTGTTCGAAGACCGCCTGGACAGAGATATTCTCCAAGATATCAACTTCCAACCGTAAAACATGGCGGTGGATCAATAATGGTGTGGGGTAAGGAACGATATGTTTAAAAAAAATTATTGATTTTACGTCAGGTGCGTTTTCCCGTGATGGGGTAGGTCCCTTAACTCAAATCGAAGGAAAATTGGACGCCAAGAAGTACTGTGAAATCCTTGGAGAACACATGCTTTCTCATCTGCGGGAAAAAATGCCTCCTGGTAGCATATTCCAACAGGATAACGATCCAAAGCACTCAAGTCGCTTAGCTCGAAACTTTTTAAGCGACAATGATGTCAATGTTTTGGATTGGCCATCACAGTCTCCCGATCTAAACCCCATAGAAAATCTATGGGAGCTATTAGATCGGGAAGTTAAGAGGAAACATCCGTCAAATAAGAGGCAATTAGAAGAAATTTTGAAAAGTGAATGGGAGAAAATATCCATTAACACATTAATAGCTTTAGTCGACTCTATGCCTTCTAGGTTGCAAGAAGTTATAAAAAATAAGGACTACGCCACTAAATATTAATTTTAAGATTTTTTTTGTAAGAATTACTATTTAATTTAAATAAACACATTAAAACTTATGCTGTTGCATTTTTATTGCTCCCATGAAATTCGCACTCTTTTTAATAAATGACAAAATAATATATCATTAATTAAAAATATTTACATAATGTTATTGATAATAGGTATCTATAACTGTAGGGATTAATAACCCAAAGAAATATTTTGAACTGGTCACCATTTATTTTAAAATTATCGCACTTAAAGATAATTTTACCCAACGTTGCATTTTTTGTGCTCGCTACTGTATTTTACTCAAAATGAAATTATGCGGTGTTTCCAGTCAAATAGATTTTGTGTTTAAAAATCTGCTTACTTTTCTCATTTTATGTTTTCAATAAATAAAAATAATTAATCATAGTTAATTCATTAAATTTTCAATTCAACACCCTCTCTCGAATTGCCTATATCAATACAAACGTTTCTATAGCTACTTCCTAAAAATAATTAAATTTCTCACGATATTAAATTATCGTCACTATTTAAATGATTATAAAGACAGAGAGAGAGAGCAAAAACACCCATTCTACTTAGTACACCATTTCTGTAAACCATCCATAGAGCACTTTAATGTGATTTAAATACAATTTTAATCCATTTACCTGGCTGGATAAGAAGAAAAAAAATAGAAAAGATTTCATTAACTCTTCTACCAGAAAGTGTCTGTCCCCAGTGTCTTGAGCTTGCAAACACACGACCGAACGACAAAAGAAACCTGAAATAATGTCTTACTTCTTCTCTCTGTTCAGTATTCCCTTCTTATTTTTGGCTTTTCTTCAACTCATTTTGGCTTTCGTTCTTTAAATTCATGGCACTTCCACTCCTTTGCTTTGTTTTTATATGACGGGGGTAGTGAATAGAAAAAAAGAAAAAATTGTTTTTATTGTAATTTCATTCATTACCAAACAGCACTTGCAATACAAAAACTGCTGCACAGTTTCCTCGTTGTTCCCAAACGTTTAATATTATACCAGCCAGTGAGTATCATACCCGTCTAACACTTTCTGCCCATAATAAAGGTAAAGTTAGGTAGACGGTAGAGGTAAAAAAGTCATTATAATATCAACAACAACAACAACAGTAATAAACTAAGAAAATGTAGAGAAATGAAAGGAAAACAAACAAACGAAGACAACGAATTTTTGTTAAAGAAGTTTTTTCTTCTCCTGTTCATTGTTTTTTAATAAGAGCCCTGTAATCGGTAGAGCATTGTTTATTCCTGTGATTGAAAGAATATTTCAAACTTCTCGGATCTATAACAACAACAACAGATTCAGTAGAGCCTGTTTTAAGCTTAACAATCTGTAGATTACATACGTTTAATACTCTCTGTTTAGGACAATATCACTATTGCCATTGCCTGTTAAATAAAATGAATCTGTAGCTTGAAAAAGATTCGTGGTAAGTGCTCTAATTAAACATTTAGTTGGCGACCTATAAAACCCATTCCTACTACAACATTTAGCTCATTATAAGCGTACTTACAGCATTGCGTAAAATGTAAGCACTGGTTTTCTGTGTTTAAGCTACTTCGCACTACATATACTGACTGCATGAAAGACAGCTGTCGCTTGCATTGTTTGATTCCCTTTTAAGAAATTTAAATTTGTTTTGTTGACTACCACAATATAAATTCCGGAAAACTAACTTATAAGTGCTTTTATTTCTATAACCCTTCTGCACTCCTTGGGTCAATTTGACCCAATTTTGATTTTCAAACGCAAACTTTTCCTCTTTAATTATAAGATATGATCGTGAAACTTTAATTTATCCATCACAGGCACAAAAACTATGCTTTTAAATGAAAACGATAAAATTGAAATTTTTCCTTCCCCCTCCACATTCCAAAATGCTTTTTACACACATTTAATATCATTTGGGTCAATATGACCCAACATGCGATACAAGTTTACCATTCAGAATCATCGATCAATAATTTTTTCAGTCAAACATTAAAGTATTTACGGTTAGGCAGCTTTGAAGATAAAGAAGAAAGGACACTCCGTGACAAACTAGCACCGATAAGAAACGTTTGGGATAAGTGGAGTAATCAGCTCAGTTCAGTTGTCTACAATCCTCATGAAAATGTTGCTGTAGATGAACAATTGCCCACTAGATGTAAAATAAAAATTTGGGCAATTTACGATTCCACAACTAAATATGGAATTGGGTCTCTGTTACTCAAAAACGCGGAAAATTTTATGGAAGGATTTTGGTGTGAAGCCTTTTAAAATAGAGCTGTTGCAAGAATTGAAGCCGAACCACCTACCGCAACGCAGAATTATTGGTGAATGGGCTTTTGGAAAGTTGGCCGAAGATCCACTTCTTTATCGAACAATTGTGTTCAGCGACAAAGCTCGTTTTTGGCTCAATGGATACGGAAATAAGAAGAATTGTAGATTTTGGAGTGAAGATCAGCCGGAAGCATTGCAAAAGCTACCAATGTATCGAGAAAAAGTCACAGTTTGGTACGGTTTATGCTGCGAATCGTAACGTAACTGTGAATGGTGAGCGCTACCGTGAGATGATATCCAATTTTTTTTTTGCCCAAAACGCAAGAGCTTGACTTGCATGACATGTGATTTCAATAATACGGTGCCACATACCACACAGCACGCGGTGCACTGGACTTATTGGGAAGCGAGTTCGGTGAACATTTTATTTCACGTTCGGGACCGGTAGAAAATGGTAATTCGCGGAAATGACCGGCAGATATAACCACTGTCGTCTAGTAGGCTGTGTGTTGGGTATTCAAAATTTCGTAGAGTAAAATAAAATTGACATGAAAAGTTTCTTAAAGTTCGCAGTCGATATTAAACTGTAGATACTGGTAGATAAAATTAATACACACAATATGAGTGGTGTAAGAAATTAGGTCTAAATCCCGACTAAAGCGTTGTAATAACATTAAAGTAAGCAGATATGCTCTTATCTGCTTACTTAAATGTTGAACTGGTGAGAAGGAGCTGGTAAGAAGGATGAGAACCTTTCGGTTTAGTGCGCAGAGATGTTTCGAAGGGTATACTTAATTAAAAAAAGGATTAAAGAGAAGCAAAGACTCTGCTCAAATCAAATGGATTTGAAGCAATACAGACTTTATTTGGAAGATTACAACAGAAGGTTAGGAAAAGTATGCTTATTAAGTATAGACATCATGTGGAACCCAATCTGTAGATTCTGCGGTGATAGCAATGAAACATCAACACACCTAGTGAGAACATGTGTAGCATTAATGAATCCCTGAAGGAGATACCTGGTTGCATATCAGGTGATGAACAAGAAATTGTCCTTCTTCCTAAAGTTTGTCAGGGCTATAGCTTTTGAGGAGAGTTTATAGGGATCCGTATATAGATTGAGAAAAATACAATAGATCATATGGCACTGTGCACCTTTCTGCCGGCAATTTGAAAACGAATTTTCTCGCCCAATTATCGTATATGCTGTTTGTAAGTAATTATTTTGTCCTATACTGTACACTATAAGTTAATTTGTATGTTTGAACGTTCTATTCTATATCAGTGCCGGTGTAGTAGAATACTTGCAAGTGTAGTAGTGGTAAATATTGTGACTCTATTCCTTTATTTGTTCAGTCATAGTGCGCTTTACTCTGTTTCTCTTTTTCACCCTCTCTCTCTCTCCCTGTACGTTCATAAATGTGTATGTATACGTACGTGTGTGTATTTATTGAGTATTGCTGTATAAACAAAGAGTAGTTTTAAGTAGTTGCCATTTATTGTAGCAGAAATGAAAGCAAATTGTTTAAAAGAGGGTAAATTAACGAAAGGCTTGAAGAGAGAGAGAGAGAGGGAGAGAAAGTGACAGAAAAAAAATTCAATTACAAACAATTGAATTTCATTTGCTTTCTAAGGATGAGTGAATGAATGGAAAACAAAGTAAAAAATTTCAAATACACTCGCAATTCACACAAACACATGCCATTACAATTAAAAAAGGTGTAAGTGTGTAGGTGTATTTGCACATTAATTGATAGGGTGTAAGAGCTGTATTAAGCAATGGAATTAGCAGCAGTAGAAGTAGTGTTAAGTATGCCGTACTCACTTCAACATCTCTTGCATTTTACACTCCTTTTCGTTGGGTTATCTTTTTTCGTTTTTTCTTTTGATTGCCAAAATAAAAAAATTTCTGCTGCTTGTAATTGTAATGAAATTGTCTTCTTGTTGCTTTCATTGTTTATTGGTTTATTTATTTTGGTTGTAGTTGTTGGTGTTTGTCGTTTTTAATGTTTTAGCTATTTGGGTTCTTTTAATTATTTTGCCAATAAAGTAAAAGATTTAAATTCATTGAGGCGTTGTCTAATTGTTTTTTATATTCATTATTATGTTCATTCATTCTCTCTATCTTTCTTTCATTCATTCGTTCATTCATTCACTCAGTTATTCATTTAATTGCGACATTACTTGGTCATGTACAATTTGCTTTTAACGAAATATTATGTAAATGTAAGTGTAATAATGTTTGTATGTGTGTGTGTTTTTAAAGGTTAAGTGAAAGCTACTCTCAAATGTGTTTTTGTGTATATGTGGGTGTGGTGAGTGTATCATGATCACTATTAAATGTCAGTGATTTTTATCTTGAATCTGTTACACAAGCATCGTTATGTACTTGATAACGTTAAAGGACATGATTTTGTTTTTTGCCCTGCTTCTATTAAATGCTGCTTACTGTTGTCTAACCTTCCTTCGCTCTCTCTCTCTCTCAGTGTTTGTATTCGCAAATATTTTATCAATTGTTAATGTAATTAAATATTTAACATTTGCAATGCTAAAGGTTTTCAAATGCCAAAAATAAAAACGAAAAAAAGGCGAACAAGTGAAATTGTAATTTTTATGAGACATTGTTGTTGTTTTTAATAAAAATTATTCAAGTGTGATAATGTAATTTGTTAATAACATAATATCCTTGTAATTTCTTTTACTAGGATAATTACTTATTTAGGCTGGGATATGTATACAAAATCAATTTGAACCTAACTTTCTTAATAACAATTTTAATGTTTGATCATAATAAACTACTTAAGGGTCAACAGAACGGCTGGTATAAGTACAATCTGTCTCAATAAGAAAACATAGCGAGCAAGCAAGAAGCACTGATTCAGTTTATGCATATTTAAGGGGAGTTTTTAATTAATTTAATTTAACAAGTTAAAATGATTATTTACTTGGAATTTCACACAATATCTGCTGACCGAGGTTCCTCTTATACATACATATAAAGAACATATTTTGGGATTGTGAAATAAAGTTTTGACAAAACATTTAATTCTCTGGGACCCCAAAAACCCTGCCGCATAAAACAAAGAATATTCAATTGCGTAACCTCTGCAACCGTTCTTGTACATCCAAGTGAAGCGTTATATTTTTTTTAAATTTTATTATTCAAAAACAAAAAATGTTAGAAATAACATAAAATTTTAGAATCAGTTTAAATTTGTTCGAATTGGCCACCTTTGGTACGAATTATGGCCTTCAAACGGCCGACAAAGCCAAGACAGGTTGCACGAAAGTGGCCCTGCGGTATTTTGGCGACGTCTTGAGATGATTGACACTTTGATAATTTTTAGTGAGAACCTTACTCTCCAAAATTCCCTACACGCAAAAGTCCAACGGATTGAGTTCCGGAGATTTTGGTGGCCATTGTGCAGTAGGAATCAAGTCATTCTTGGTTGATGAGTGCTAAGTGCGGTGGTGCTGAGTCCTGTTGAAATGTCCATGGTTGCGGCCGAAATGTTTGTCTGCCCAGGGCTTCAATACTATCTTTAAGACATTTTCCTGATAATATTCGGCATTTGTGTTGACCCCGGGGTCGATGAATACTGGAGCAACCATCGGCCGTTACGGCGGCGCTTAAGTTTTGGTGGCCAATCGCAGGTGTAAATTTTCAGCTGGCAAGTAAATCCGATCATTTTGTTTGTTCACAAACTATTCAATTTGGAATGGCTTCTCATCGGAGAAAACCATATTCGGTACAAAAAACAAAAGATTTATTCATATTTAAATGCTGGAGGGTTCTGACGATAGCCATCTGTAGTGTTCCAGCCAAATATAAAGCAATCACACTATCACGCTTGAATTCCATCACGAATAACTTTTTTCTGAATGCAATAGATCAAAATACTTTTGTAAGCTTGTAAATAATAAAATGAACGGTCACTGGAATAAATCTGTCAGCTGTCAGCCGAGCGGTTTACAAATGATAATAACCTGAAGTTTGTTGCAATTCATATCAACCACCCAGTAAGATTGCCTGGTTTTACGGCGATATACTTATACAGAGTTGTGGTATACATGTCACGAGTATATGTCGCCAAGTCAAAGATTTTTTATATTCTATTATTAGTCAAAAAAAGCGGTAAAGGAGCATTAAAAATGCCATAGATCGGATACACACTGTAATTAATTCTGGCTGCTGTCACCTGGTAGATATTTTTCTTTTGCTCTACATGAAGCGTTTATTTCGTATGTCTGTACAATAGAATGTGATGCCCTAATGCTTTAAACATACATTTTCTAAGGTTATCATGGGACTACTAGACATCATTCTACATTCTGCCATTCGGCTACTATTGTAAACGCCTTTCTTCCTGTCCCCGTCTATTAAAAGTCAATAATTTAATTAAACTTTTACACGCTATAATTTCGAGCATTTAAATCGATCACAACTTTAAAGTATTCCGCCATGTTATCAGTAGCTAAGCGTGTACTAATGGCTTTAAGTAGGTGTTGTCTGGGTACGTTTGAATTTCAATTCGTTTCAAATAGGCGTTACTTTACAAATTAAACGTGAATTGAATAAATATGGAATAGAAAAAACATTTTACCGATTTCGGTTTGTTTCTGTGACGTGTGTTTGTAATTCAAATTTCTTTTCTTATTTTTAAACGCCATTACATTTTTCCCAACAATTTCCAGCTACTATGTAAGTGTTGCATTTACATTCTGAAGGGAATTATAGCAATTGAGAAGTGAGGTTAGTTTTATCATGTTTTATTTTTTTTTTTTTGTTATATTTTGTTGTTGTTGTCGTTGTCGTTTTTGTTGGCAGGCATAAAAGATATATAAACACTTGAGTCATATGGTGTGTGGTTAGAACGTGCCACATAAACTATAAAAATTTTTTCCCTTTTTGTCTTTCTCGTCCGGAGTTTTCTATTTTAGGGAGAAGGAGTATTATTTGTGAATCTTTTTTAAACAATATGCTACACGGTCACTAACTCAAATGTTACATTTGTGTGTGTGTGTTCATATATATTATTTGGATCTCTGCTGTTATTTGACCAATGCCAGCTTTTGTCTTGTCCATCCTTCCTTCCTTAATGGTATTTTGTACCGGTAATTCTATTGTATAGGTAGGTGTCTGCTTAAGTTTGGCTTTTGTGTTTGTCCTTTTTCCCTTCACAATTTCTGTACCTATTGCGGTCACATAGAAAATGTAAACCTAGAAGTCATAAATATTATTTAATTGGATTAAAAGCTTAAAAAAAATTTAAAATACATAGAAAAATTTTAAAAATTGAAGGAAAAATTTAAAAATTTTAATATTTATAAATGAAAAATAAATATTTTATGTAAGTGTGGGTGGCAACACGTAAGAAAGACATGATTTTAAATTTCATATAAAAAAAATTAAGGATAGCGTCCACTAATTATCATTTTTTTTTTTTTATCGCCTATTTCTTTTTGAGAATTAACGATTTTTGAAACCAAAATTGTTGTGAATTCATACAGTATACCCGGCCCAATACCCAAGAAAAAAAGTGTTGATTAAAAGTTCAAGAAAAGGATCATGTTTCCTTCAGTGTACGCTTCACGTCAATATTTATTTGAGCAAAATCTTAAAGGCATCTACAGTCAAATGAAATCCAGGTTTTTTTAGGAAAGATGGAAAGAGAGAGGAAAGATGCGAACGGTAAGGAGAAATGAGTTGCTGCTGGTGACTAAAATGGCTAGTGCTATTCCTTCGCCATTAGACAGTCTACAGCAATCGTCCCAAAGAAACCCGCAGTTTCTCACACCACTTACGTTGTGTGTGTTAATTTTATGCAGAAGTCGCGGGACCTACAGTTTAAAGTCGACTCCACACAACAGATTTTTGAGAAACAACAAGAGAAAGAGAAGAAATCGCCGAAAAAATACTTTTTGTATTTTTTTTATTTTTGATGTCTGCCCTGGGACTGGAACCTTGGCTTTACGTCTAATAAGTCAGCACACTACCTACTAGACCACTGCGACCTGGCGCAAATCAAACTCTTTTCGATCCAAGATTGTTATTTTATTAATAAAAGCAAAAAGGTAAGATAAGAAGCTGACTCGTAATCCTGACTGAAGGGTTAAGAGATAAGGTCTGTACTTATATAATGTATAATCTACCAGGTAACAGCAGCCAGAATTAAGGGCAGTGCATATTCGATTTATTGCGTTGTAAACACTCATGTCCCGTTTTCTTGACTGATAAGGGGATATCAAGAATCTTGGCGACATACTTATACTATGTCGCATCTCTATATATGTACATACCTATAAAACCGTAAAACCAGGCAATCTTAGCTATATGCCACCCATTTTCAAAATGTATTGTGATTTTTTAAGAGCTAAAAGAAAATTAAAAAAAAAAAAAAATAAACACATATAATTCAGAAAAATGCATGAAATCTTTATTTGAATCGATAGTACGGTCCATATAATTTAACATTTGAAGATTATTTCATGTAAATGTTAACCGCGACCGGGCTTCAAATAGTTCATCCGCTTAGTCCAATTTTGGCATACTCTTTCCAACATTTCGGCCGGTATCTCACGAATAAATGCTTCAATGTTATCTGTCAATGCGTCAATTGAAGCGGGATTGTCTGTATAGACATAAGCTTTAACATAGCCCCCCAAAAGATAGTCTAAAGGCCTTAAATCACACAATCTAGGCGACGAAATGACCGGTCTCGAACGTGAAATAAAATGTTCGCCTTCCAATTAGTCCTTTGTTACGCGTGCTGTGTGACATGTAGCACCGTCTTGTTAAAATCACATTTCATGCAAGTCAAGCTCTTGCTTATTCGGCAAAAAAAGTTGGATATCATCTCACGATAGCGCTCACCATACATAGTTACTTTACGATTGGCAACATTTTTGAAGAAGTACGGTCCAATAATGCCACCAGCCCATAAACCGCACCAAACTGCGACTTTTTCTGGATGCATTGGTAGCTTTTGCAATGCTTTTGGCTGATCCTCACTCCATAACGGACAATTCTGCTTATTTACGTATCCATTGAGCCAAAAATGATCTTCGTCCCTGAACACAATTTTTCGATAAAGAATCAGGATCATCAGGCAACTTTCCAGAGCACGCATTTTGATCATAAAATTCAATGATTTGCAAGCGTTGTTCTTTTGTAAGACATTTCATTATTACATTATAGAACAAACTGACAATGTTTGACAGTGAAACAAGACACGAAACGTACGTGAGCTGTTTAAACCAGTGTTGCCAAAAAGATAATAGTTAAAAAATCACCCTTTATAATATTCAATGAATTGCGCTAAAAAAGACTATGCTTTTCAAGTCCATCAGAGATACTTTATTCAAAGAAACGATTATGACAGCATAAACAGATCTGAAGCCATAAAATTTAGTGCTAATATCCAAGATGTGAGGTATGCCTATCAGAGTTGCACAAGTAGATTGTGTGTTATGCATTGTCGATCCATCAGTGAGCATAGCTATCTAATGGATTTTTGAATGATGTCTCCCAGAAGCCACAGCTTTGCTTATTCCCGTACACAGGGTATGATTTTCAATTAAAATATATATCCTGTGGTCAAGAGTCGGGATGTATTAGGTTATACCCCTAGCTAGGAATAGTTATATTGTGTGCACTTTAAAAGCGAGTATCTTCAATTCCTTCAATAAAATTTGATGTGATGCATCAACTGGTCAACATTGTTGGATACTCTGTGACAGCAGATATGTAAATAAGTAAACACTATAGTTTCGGACAACTGGGATATCTGCAACTAAATTTACGCTGTGTAAACACCCTTCAGATTTTATGTCAATTTTAACGGCATTTACTACGCCGACATGCACACGGACATCGACGTCGACTTCGGACAACAGATTCTTTTGAGAACCTTTTCATGGCAATTTTTATTTACTCTCAGAGTTTTTGCCAGAAATCTACTGAGAGGAGATTGCCGTAGATATATTTTTCATTTTGTTGGAGATGCCTGATCGGAGGTTTGAACCGTAGCCTCACATCTAATAAGTCAACACAATACCTGCTAGGCTATGGCTACTTTTTATATCTATAGATACTCTACGAAAGGCTGTACCTATTTTTCCCGTTATAAAATATTGCCTGGCGAAGTTTCAAGGCTATCATACATTGAGACAAAAATTCTGAAGATATAGCAATTAGGGCGTCCGCTCTGGAAACGGATAAGAAAATTAAAAGAATAGTGATATGCCATTGAAATTTTTCATTCGTTTGAATGGCTTATTAATGTCATTATACGTCGAATATTGGATAGTTCTGTTACCTGCGATTGCTTTTATAGGTATAGCGCATCCGAAATGTTAATTGTTTCATGACTCAGACGCGAAAATTACACTGTATTTGACCTTTAACTTGGGGGATAATGGCTTTGATGGCGCTGTGATTTGTGGCTTATTTGAAAACTCCTATGAACTGAAGAAATCCGAAACAGCACGATTAATTCCAGGTTAGATAAACTTGTCCTTCAAATCGCTCGTATAAAAAATTCAACGTGCCGTAAGATCTATGCAAATGGTAGTCCAAAGGGTGCTCCATCCAACTGTGGTAGTGGAATAGCTGAACTAATTTTGTGAGTCGAGATTTTCAAATTTAAGAAAATCGATTTTTGGCCAAAAATATATGAAAATTCTCTTAAAGTTCAGTGGCCATTTTCGAACATATAAGAAATGGTACACCATACAGACTATATGCAAATGTTTGCCCACAAGGCGCTCGAGATTGAGTTGAGATTTTCAAATTCAAAAAACTGATTTTTGGTAGATGAGGATGCTTTCTGATAGCACAATGGTATTTAAATTAACTGATGAATACTGCAATGATAAATAGTTTAACTAAGATTTTTCTATGGCTGTATATATAATATACGAGTTTAGCGGTGTGCTCGAGTATTTCTTTATTTTTTTTTTTTTGTATTCACCGGTCTCACGCTCAAAGACACCTACCAAATATAATATGAGATTCAAAATTTATTACGTATCTCCTCTTGCGATTTGAATACGCTCTGTTTGTTTGTTTCTTTCTTTTTTTATTTTATTTGCGCTTCCTTGGTGACCAGGTTAGTTCACACAGCAGCTTGGCCATTTTCAACGTACCGACTGTACATTATCGAATGAGTATGTGTGCTCCTGTATTTGTTGGGTTTATTGGCTTAACATGTTTGTTTTCAGTTTTACTCTCTGTTGGCGCCTTTATCTTCCTGCTGCTGGTCGCTATTGCTATTCTTCTTTTTTGCTTTGTCTTTTTGTTTACCCTGGCCAATTATAATAAATTATTTTTGTATTTGTTTCTATGTCATACTACACCCTACCCCTCATCCCACCCACCAAACTTTTCAATATTGCAAGTTTTTATTACCTTCTCCAGAGGCATACACCCTTAGTCCACACATCCACTCTTCTAAAGCAATAAAGGCTGGGCACCAGCATTGTTATTTTATTCTTTACTTCCTTGTACTCTAGTATCTTACTTCGTATTTGTGGATTTAAAGAACTTTTTTTGTTTCATCAAATTGCGTATATACTCTGGCCATTTTCACGTGTCTCTGAATGAAATTAATGTCAAAAACAGAAACTCAATAAGCTGGGGCTGCACTTACCATTCCAATTTTGAAACTTTGTATCGTGCAGAGAGGGTGCAAATAAAAGAATTTTTATTTCATTTCGGTTTTGTTTATTTGTTAATTACTTAAATAATTAGAATTTCTACCGCTTTTATTCTATTCCGGAGATTAATTTAATCAAAACAAAGTGGGGAAAAACAATAAAGTTTTTGATAAAAATTTAATGACAATAATAAAAGTTGTCGAAATTGGGGATAAATTTTGGAGGAAAAAATAAATTAAAGAAGAAGAATTTTTTTCTTGTGAGGGATTTATTAATTTTCGTCATAATTTAGTTGCCATTTCCAATATTTTATAAGTTGTCAAATGAAATTGTTGGAGGAATATAATGCAGGGAATACAATATTGGTGATATTTTTTCAATTAATGCTGCTAGTCAAACAACTAAAAGGCTACTTAATCTAAGCAAATGACGATGGTTACTGGAGTTAAGTAGACCCTTTATCGTAGTCTACTCCAGAGCTCAAACTAGCAGGCGATGGAAATACCAACAATTCTTTCAATGTGTAGTCGAATAAAGCGTTTAAATGTATTTCCACTTAGCCTTAGATCGAGCCTTAAAAAATTTCATAATTCTGGCTTATGTATCACTTTTGATGTATACTTGTAAAAAAATTTTAAAATTTTGATTTATTTTAATTCATTCTAATAAAACTATTTTATATTATTAGATTTTATATTCGTTTGTATGAAATTTACGACAATTTTGACTTGATGTACACTGCAACATTGAATTTTGAATAAAAATCATTCACTTCTTTTCAGTTTGGTTTTATTTTTTTCTAAATGGTAATAATTTAACATTTAAAACCATTGTTTTGTAGGCAGCTTATTGTCACTCGCATCAGTAACACTCTCAATTAACAGTTGGATGAAACCTGATGGTACAAACCATTGTTGTATTTTGTTTGAAAAATTTGTTGTCAACGTTATGTAAAGTAAAAAATTTGCCGTAGCAATAGAACATCGATTATATCAATAACAATGCTCTCCCTTTGAGTACTTTCTGATTTCCCGCATACAGGTTTTCCAAGTACAGCTGTAAGAATTTGCTACACATGTAGCATGTATTTGAATCTAAAATCCAATTTTGGTGGACTACGAAATTTAAAACGACTATAAAATGCAATTTGTTACTAATCTAGAGAAACAAAATTATTGGGATTATTCAAAGCTGGAAGACTTTTAGCTCATTTTTCGAAAAGCCATTATAGGTCTAAAATTATGATCATTTCCGAGTAGCACATTATCAAAGCGAATTATTGTGTTGTCTCATACGTACTTAGTTGACCGAAATATAATCCTTCTGTAATACCTATGAAATAAAATATAGGACGAAACACTTTTCTAATGTTTGTCTTTTACGTAAGACAATTATGAGAAGAACAGTAAGAACGACTAAACAGCATTTAAGGAAACACCTGCTTGCAATCTGAGTGAAGATTGGTAATATTTTCTCTTCCCTAACTGCTAAAGGAACTCGATTTTCTGTTCCAAGTACTACCACCTTAGGCGATAAACATGCTATTGTCATATTCGTTGGTGCCAATACTTTCGTCAGTTCATAAGAGTTTCTGTTTTCTTCTTCTTTACAGCAGCAGGAATATTACATAAACACATATATTAACGGTCATTACATCCTTTCGCTGTAAATTGGAAATTACTGTCCTGAGGCTGGACCTTGGTATAATAACAACTCACATACTAGACTGTAACTAGTGCCTTCAATATCAAGGATATATCATGAACAGAAAATTCGATCTTTTCACCTTCCTCCAATACTTATCGTTCAATTTCTTCTCAAATACCATAAATATTGTAGTATTTACTATAAAACTCCATTAAATCTTTGAAAATCTAAAAAAATTTCAAACACAACACTAAAGTATCCCTAGGGTAGTCGTGTGAATCAAAAATGATTAAAAAATATTAAAGAATTGTTTTTTAAGGCATAATTTTTTAGTTATTTGGTAGATATTTTGGCGAACGAGAAATTCATATTTTGGGTTTTTCGTTTATTACAAAACGTTAATAAAGAATCCTTTCCCGATATTTTTTTGCCGACCTTTCTCAGCATATTTCTGGCAAAACCTCTGAGAGTAAATATAATTTGCAATGAATATATTCTAAAAAATCGATTGGAGGTCCACCTGCACTCATGGATAAAGCTATGAACACAACATAAGTGGTGTGAGCAGCTAGTTCCTAACTAGGGATGCCAAACGGGATCGATTTTGAAAATTCCTGGGATATTTCGCATAATTCGGGATCCAAAAATCGCGAAAAATCAGGGGAAAAATTGCGATTCGTATTCGATTTGTATTCCAATTACGTATATCAGAATTATATCTCATTAAAAATAAAATATAAAAACAGCAAGACGATCTGTAACAACAAATCGTAAACTAACAAAAATAAAAATTATTCATACATATGCAAATGCCTTAGTTTTAAGAAAATGATTTGGATTCCAACAAAAAGATTAAAGCATTTAACATGTGATCTGGTAGGCTGGAATGAATTATGTTGTCAACATATCCCGCCGTTGAAGAAAACTTCTCGCAATCAACATTTGTTGGCAAAATAGTTCCAAGAAAGCTGTATGCAGCTTGTAAATATTCACCTCTACCACCTCTTGATGTAAATAAATCTATTTCATTGGACAGTTGAGTATCTAAATTAGTTACCCTGTTAATTCGTTTTATACGGTTTTTGCATTCTTCGATGCCATCAAATAATTTTTTATCACTGGAAGTAGGGTTCTCCTCATCTGAGATGCTATTATCGAAGTTAAGTGATATAGAATTTTTTTTTCAGGACCTTTTGTAGGGCCAAAATACATATGAATTCACAATCCCGAAAAATCCCGGGACAAGTTTTTAAAAATAAAGTTTAAATCCCGGGATTTCGAGTTTCGGGATTTCCCGATTGGCATCCCTAGTCCTAACCCCATAGCTAAGTGTTGTAAAGACCAATTCTGCATATATTTGATAAAAAATGATCTCTTTTGTTCTACACTGCATGTTTTATCAAAAAGTGTTTTAGATTACAAGGACATCCATAGCATTGCACATACAGAGTAAATAAATACAAAGAATTACTTAAAAAAATATTCTTTTATTTTCTTTTTGTTACATAAATTGTTACTGTTGCTGTTGTTGTTGCTATTTGGAGTACACCAATGTGTCACTTACACTTTTAAGCGAAACTTTTCTCAAAAAACCATTATGTAGTATTGTCACGAGATTATGTTTTTTACTTCAATGTTTCAACATTTTTCCCCCCTTTTTGTGCTTTTCTGGTTCAGTCGTCTGAAGATGAATGTTTTGTCATAAAATATTAACAAAATAAAAGAATAAAAAATAAAAATTAAAGAAAAATATTATCCTCTAATTTATTAAGAATTTATTATTTGACATATAAACGCTTGCAAATATGTACGTCTTCTCTCTAAGTACAATCATAAAACATTTTATTTTTTTTTGGAAAAATTAAAAACCATTTCATTTCAATTTATTATATTGTTACGAAAGTGGAAATGGTGTTGTTAAAAACGATAAACAAAAGCCCCAAAAACAAAACAGCGCACTGTTCACGTGATCAATGAATGAGTAAAAAAATATACCAACAAGAATAAAGGATAAAAAGACGTAAATAACCAAGAACAAAATAAAGGGAACTAAAAGGTAAACAAGAAACAACAATGTGCACTATAAAATAGGATAGACAAATAAGCCAACAACAACTAATCTACCTGCTCGAATGTAAACAAGCAACAACAAAAATAAGAATAGGTTGTTTACATTTTTAGAATATTCCCGAAGGACGTCATCGTCCTTCAAGGGCATTCATCACACTAAAGATCCAGTGATATAAAAGGCAAGCCAAAGCGAGCAAATATGATTCAGAGTAGAGTTTGAATTTGATCGTGTAAGACGACGTCACGTTGGTTGAGAATTAAAATCTATCGAGCTTTAATTCGGTCAGACTTGTGTGCAGACAAGTGCGTTTGAGAAAACAGTTGTTAGTGTTGTACTTACAAAAAGGTTGTGAGAAAGAAGAATAACTAACAAGTGTTGTTGCTTACAAAAGGGTTGTAAGCAGAGTAGTATAAAGAACAAACACATATTGTGAAGTATCATTGTATACGTGAAACAAGTTCGAACAGTGGCACAAAAATTGTGCAGATAATAAAGAATTTATTAAAATCAAACACATATTTATTTTTACTTTATTTGCAATCTACGAACTCATATTTTTAACGTTTTTAAAAAGGTAAAAACGTAACAATATATTCCATCGAACCTATTCCTTGTCTTAAAGCTATCCAAGGAAGATGAATTTTTTCCTCCAACTCGTGCCGATTTTTTTTTAAACCAATTTTTCGAGTTTTATCTGCTGACTAGGAAAGGCTTCCAACAATTTGCATACATTCTTGTAATGTCACAGTGAATTTATTACGTGGAGTGAGCGCCCTGGTAGTTTAGTGGGTAGTGTGCTAGACTATTAGCGTGAGGGTCGTGGGTTCGATTCCCACCAGAGGCTCTGGTCTGTGACACTACACCGGGCATATGGTCGAAGTTACTCAGCTCGTATATGATTAGAATATGATTTGTAATTGTACTGTAATTAATAAATAAATAAATAAATATTAGGTGGAGTACAGTTATGGCTACTACACACGCGATAAATCTAGATTCGAATAGTTTAATCATAGTTTTCGATTTTTGAAGATTAAGAGTCTCTACATTTGCTCCAAATAGCCCATCAAAATTTCCTGCACCCCAGAGAGGACTACAGTAACAATAAAATTTTAGGAAGATCGGAAAGCGTCGCCTTAAGGAATGAGCTATATAGGTTGCAACGCATGAAGGCACCCCCAATGTATTTTCAAACAGGGAGTTAATTCTTCTTCAATAGATATAAACTCCATAATTTTTGGACATACTACAGTTAACCTAGAAAAATTTGATTCATAAAATTGCAGCAACGTAGAGAATGAATAATAAAAAAAATGCAAATGATCGGTAAATGCATCTAATCGTCCGAAAAATTAAAGCCATCGAGAAAAAATAAGCCATCGACTAAAAGAAGCAACTCATCAGCCAAAGAAATGCAAATCGTCTACCAAAAAAATACAAGTCATTGCCCAAAAAATGCAAATCATTGACCAAATAATTTCGCATTTTTTAACTCATTTTTAGACTCGTCGGACCAAATAATACGATTCCAAAACGTTTCTGGCATGTTTACATATTTTTTTGAGAAGTCCAGTGGTTTTTTAATATTTGCTGCACGATACAAGGGTTTCTTCTTTGCAAAAGAGTTTTTTAGGCCACTTTGATTTAATATTCTTTGGATAGTACGAGTTGAAATGTCTAATTTTAGTTTCTCTTTATTTTTCTAGCTGACGTAAATGGATCTTTTTTGGCTAGAATCGCGATATGATGATCATCTTTTGCTGAAGTTTTAGATTTTCTTCCACGAAGTCTTTTTAAACTTTCGTTTGAATTTATTTTTTTAAAAAGATCAAATATTTTTCTGGCTCCATTTATTGAAATATTATACTTTGCCGCCAAATCTTTATATTTCATACTATTTTCACGGTCTTGCACCAAAAAATACTCGACATCTTTTGACAATGGCTTCATTTGGCTTCCCTTAGTTTAAGTGATAAGGAAGCAATTGTTTTTATGTTTATTGGAATTTCAATGAAACCTTAAATGCAAATTTGTTTAAAATTTTCATTTCAAAAAGTATACTTTATTTTGACGCACTGAAAACTTGGTTCAAATAGATTCAATGTTGCTTGGAGCAGAAAGAGAGCGAATAATATGGAAATTTTTACTTCTAGAATAATAACCACATATTTCTTTATAACGGGACATTAATTCTTGTTATTAATATTTTAAAAATTTTGTACACATTTTTAAAGATTTTACTCTTTTACGCTTTATTTTGTCCGATAGTGTATATAGAAAACTTTTGTTTGTTCATTTGAACATATGTCTTCAAGTCAATTTAACGCCCGACCATAAGAAAACCTGTTTTCGAATCTTTGAGACAATGACTTTCTAGTACACTAGGTCCATATCGGACCTGTTGTAAAATCCTTGATCTTAAAACTATGCAACAAATATCTTATATAACTCACGTCTCACTCACGTCTAAGTAGTTAACACACTAAATACTAACCGAAGGCCACCCTTAAGCTTGAATTATTTATTTAAACAATTTCAAATTTACTTAATTACTTACGAGTTGTCACACACCAGAGTCACTGGTTAACCCATTAACGTCTGTCCTCGTTTTTGACCCGCGGCCTCAAGTCTAATAAGCCATCACGCTACAAGTCACTTGTGATTACGGCGACTAGTAATCTGGAAAACTTTTTAGCTTCTGATCGATTTCGGTGAAATTTGCCACAAATAGTATTTGTATTGATATGAATATTTTTATTATTTTAAAATATCGTGGGGGCCTCTGTAGGGCATGTGTAGTTTTCTACCTACTTCGGCATAAGTGTGTTCTAAAATACAAATTTTTTCTCATTATTATATGACGGCTAAAGAACATAGTTAAGCTATTTTTGAGTGTTTTATTGAAAATATACGCATTTATGACAATAATTATCTCGACAAGAATGATAAATTTACCAAAATTACTCCATTAAACAATCCACTGAATGTACATAAAGGGCAAGCCAATACGATTTGGTTTCAAATACTGGGTTCTGGCTTCTATGACAGGCTATTGTAATTCCTTTATCACATATACAGGCGCTTCTGCTAATAATAATATTGACTACGGTCTTGGAGAAAACGTGGTACTGCGACTATACGCGGAAAAATATGGTATTGGCAATTACTCACTAATACTATTAGGATAGCTTTGTTAAACGAATGCAAACTATATTGCTTGTGCAGTGAATGTGTAGGTTTGCCACCTATGAGCCAACTCGATTTTTAGATTAGCGGGTTGAAGCGTTGAAAATTGACGCCGTGAAAGTAATGTTGGCACAAATGCGCAGCAAATAACAAAATGCACTGACAAATTTTACCACATAGTTGATGAGGGTCGTCGTGGTCTAGTAGGTAGTGTGCTGGCTTATTAGACGTAAAGTCCTAGGCCAGACAATAAATATAAAAAAATATATAAAAAGTATTTTTTCGGCGGTTTCTTCTCTTTCTCATATTGTTTCTCAAAAATCTGTCGTTCGGAGTCAGAACGGGCTTCTTGAGAACGATTGTTGTTGACTGTCCAATGGTGAAGGTATAGCACTGGCCATTTTATAGTTACCAGCTGCAACTCGTTCCCTTACCGTTCGCATCTTCCCTCTCTATTTCCACCTTTCCTAAAAAACCTGCACAAAGCACCCCTGAGTGCATATTGTATATTCAAGGGATTGTTTTGTACAATTTCATGCCGAAACCCCCAAATATATAGAAAAAAACAAATAATAAATTATTTGAAATTTCTATTTGAAATTAATTTTTAAAAGTTTTATGGAAAATATTTCATACCAATGCCTAAGTGGGTATCTTTATACACATGTTCTTTAATCAGACCTGTAGCTTAAGTAAGTATACCAATTCAAGTAAAAGTTTTTTTATTGGGTAGAAGACTAATAATATCATGAAATCTTAAGGTTTTTCTAAGATGAAGTCCGCAGAAATTTTTTCTATTTTTTCCTTCTATTCTATTTTGATTTTGAAAAATTCGTGATCTTTGACCTTTATGCTGTCATCGAAAATATGTGAATATCATGCCTTACTAATTTTTTTTAAATCGTTCTATTTGTTCTTTATTCATTAATTTGGATCAAGATAAAATTTTTTAAAAAACTTTCTTTTTTTGGTATTTTTCTACCCATTCCGCGTTAATGGGTTAAAATCAAACGCACAAACCTGACGCTAGTAGTCTACCACATTGCCCACACTTACTAGACTACCAAGGCACCCCAACGCCAGAGGATTTTGAATATGTAAACAAGAATTCCTTTGCAAATGTTGCCATAGAATTTGTTTCCTTTGTTGGTAAATATTTTCCAGTTTGTTGTCTTTTATTGTTGCTTCACATATCTTCAATTTAATAATCGTTATTATATGTACTAGTCAAATAAATTCACCATCAGATTATTGTCTCGTCTAAACAAAAATTGTTTCTTAAATTGTAAAACAATCTTAAGATGCTTGTAAATAGTACTTAACAAAAGTCTCATATGTACGTACGTAAATATGTACACACAATTTAGATGTAATTATTTGCATATCTAAATTAAATGTTATTAACAAAATTATTTTGTAAAGATTACTCTTCAGTTTTTTGTATTTGTTGATATAATTTTCTTAGAATTTTTTGTTTTGAATAAAATATTTCCTTTTTGTTTTAATTACATTTGCAATTACATAAATGTCTCTGACATGGATTTATAAAATAATTTCATTCAGTTAGTTAAGGCTGGAATCTGATATTCAGACTATTTTAATTGGTTATTTAAGAATTTTGCAAAATTAATTCAATTTAAATTGAAGATTAACTCAATTTATGTTTACAGTCAAATAAATGCAGACAGAATAAACTGTATTTAATAGTTAATAATGTTTGTTATTATTAATATAATATATTAATATGTTGTTGTAATTATAAAAGAATTTCTGTAAAACGATATTTCTACCATAGGCCAAGTGATAAAGATAAATGAAATATTAATTAATGGCTTACTCTGGGAAAATGTGAACAAGTTCAAATGCCATGGATTTTTCTAATTCAATTGTGAATATTGATGATCATACAGGGTAACTGATATATAATTCAACAAAGTAAAGCGCTATATTTTTTTTATTATTTTTTTAATTTTATTGTTCAAAAGCAAAAAATGTTGGAAATATCATCAAGTTTTAGAATCAGTTTAGATTTGTTCTAATTTGCCTCCTGTGGTACGAATTATGACCTTCAAAAGGCCGGCAAAGCCATCACAGGCTGGACGAAAGTGACTCTGCGGTATTTTGGCCCATTCCCGGCGAAGCACCGTCTTGAGATGATCGACACTTTGATACTTTTTAGTGAGAACCTTACTCTCCAAAATGCCCCAGATGCAAAAGTCCAACGAATTGAGATCCGGAGATTTTGGTGGCCAATGTGCGGTAGAAATGAAGCGAAGAACATCCTTCTTAAGCCATTCTTGGTTGACGCGTGCTGAGTGCGGTGATGCAGAGTCCTGTTGGAATGTCCATGGTCTCCGGGACTTCAAGTACTGTCTTTAAGACATTTTCTCGATAATATTGGGCATTTATTTTGACTCCACGATCGATGAATACGAGCGGGGAGCAACCATCGGCGGCACTTAAGTTCTGGTGGCCAATCGCAGGTGTAAATTTTCAGCTAAACTCTTTGGCAAGTAAACCCGATCATTTTGTTTGTTCACAAACTGCTTAATTTGGAATGGATTCTCATCGGAGAAAACCAAATTCGGTAACTGGCCACTTTTGCGCAAGCGAATTAACTCCTTGGTTCTTTCCAGTCTTACATATTTTTGTCCATCAGTAAGCTCTTCGACTTTGCACTTTCTCAATATGTGTTGCATCCGTTCTCGCGATATGTTCAGCTCACGAGCAATTTTTCTATCACTGCGGCATGGATTTCGATCAAATTAAGCCTTCACTTTTCAGATCATTTCTGGTGTTGTTACGCAATGCAATACTGCCAGTATCATGTTAACGAGCAATGCTACGGGAAACAAAAGATTTATTTACATTTAAATGGTGGAGGTCTCTAACGATAGCCACCTGTGGTTTTCCATCCAAATATAAAGCAATCACACTATTACGCTTGAATTCCATTACGAATAACTTTTTTTTCTGAATGCAATAGATCAAAATGCTTTTGTAAGCTTGTAAACAATAAAATGAACTATCACTAGAATAAATCTGTCAGCTGTCAGGCGAGTGGTTTACAAATGATAACAACCTGAATTTGGTTGCAATACATATCAGCCACCCTGTAATTGGTATTGATCATATGAACAATGAATTCTGCATAGACGAGTATTAAGAAAAACAGTAGTTGTTTTCATCATGTAATAACGTAGAAGAATCCTGTGCAAATAATCTCGTCAGAAGCTTCAAATAGTTCCAAGACTACGAGAAATTATGGAATGCGGTATTGCAAATAGCTACTGTAGTTTCGAATGTGTGTCCGGACCTACTGTTAAATGTTCCCTCCAAACAACATGCTTTTAAGGAACTTTTATGGCAATTTTTTTACTCTCACAGTTTTTGCCAGAAATCAGCTAAAAGTATTATTTTTCATACTTCATTTCGTTGCAGATGTCTGACCTGGATCTGAACTGTGGTGTAAAGAGTCAAGGCAGTGTACCTACTAGATTGCGGTGACTTCAACTGCACATGAATTACACGTTTTAAAATAAATCGATTTACTGGTCCTAAACATCATAAATGACTTGCAATCACTTCCGTTGAAGGATACCAACAATTAACAACAATGGAAGGTTGGATATCGATGATTTTTTGTAAGAAGGAAGACGCAATGAGAGGGATTCCTTACAAATTTAACTTGTTTCAGCGGTAAAGTGTAGTCTGAAGTTGATTAAAGAAATATTGCAATCGTATCTCTTTTGAGTTCTTCAGACTATTCTAATGTGTTTACATGATTTATTAGGCTTTCTATTGATTTATACTATCAATAGATGTAATTTATTCACCTGGATCAATAAAACAATGTTACGAAGTTAATTTGAATACCACAGTAAAGGTAATAAAATTTGTATTTGTATTGTTTTCTATTGATTTCATATTTTCTTTCTAATATTTAACTTCTGAAAATCGTACCCAATCAAAAAACTCTTAAACATTATTACAACAGGGGTTCTAAACCATAAACAAAAACAGAAGCAAAAAAAAACATAGGTAAGGATGAGTAAGGACATACTCGTATAATGAATCGTTACTGTCCTTACTACCACAAATACATACTGTAACAGACATCGTAACAATATTATAATTCTGATATCAAATATACAACCAAGCAGACACAACTGGCCTTATACAGTTCGTTCACATAATACCTTTCTCTACCTCTTTTAAGAATTTCCTCAGACATGCTCTCTGTCTGCCATAATTTAAACGATACGATAATAAATACGAAACGTTGTTATTATTATTTGAAGCAGCCCATACAGTCAATTTAGACAATGTGGCCACAAAATGTTAATTATTAATGGTTTTTAGTATTTATTACATTAAAAGCCAACTTGCCAAAGGAATTGATTCTGCAATAACTACAGATGATGATGGTGGTAAGAGAGACGGCATATGTTCTTTGCTAAGGTTAGAACTGTGGACTATGGATTGCTTCTTCGTTATACACATTTTGTTGAAGTTCATTAGATTAAGTAACAAATGTTTGTGCTGCTGATATTACACTGAGACTATTAAGTATTCTGGCTTATGTCATCCATAAGGAAAGAGGATGTGTTACTCACAAGGTAGCTGATATGTATTGCAACCAACTTCAGATTGTTATTATTTGTAAACCTCTCGTCTGACAGCTAACAGATTTATTCCAGTAACAGTTCATTTTACTATTTACAAGTCTACAAAAGCATTTTGATCTATTGAATTCAGAAAAAAAAAGTTATTCGTAATGGAATTTAAGCCTGATAGTGTGATTCATATTTGTCTGGAAAACCACAGGTGGCTATCGTTAGAGCCCTTCAGCATTTAAATGTGAATAAATCTTTTGTTTCTGGTAGCACTGATCGTTATTGTGATACTGGCAGTATTGCATTGCGTTCAAAAAGTGGACGAAAAGAAACGGTAACAAAACCAGAAATAATCCGAAAAGTGAAGGCCAAATTTGATCGAAATTCACGCCGCAGTGGTAGAAAAATTGCTCGTGAGCAGAACATATCGCGAGAACGGATGCAACACATATCAAAAAATGAGCTTGGACTAAAGTCATTAAAGTTCCAAAAAGTACAAGAGCTCACCGATGGAAAAAAAAAGTTAGACTGGAAAGAGCCAAGGAGTTACTTCGCTTGCACGAAAGTGGCCGGTTATCGAATTTGGTTTTGTCCGATGAGAAGCCATTCCAAATTGGGCAGTTTGTGAACAAACAAAATGATTGGGTTTACTTGCCAAAGAGGTCAGCCGAAAATTTACACTTGCGATTGGCCACCAGAACTCAAGCGCAGCCAATGGTAATGGTGTGGGTTTTTATCGACCGTGGGGTCAAAATAAATGCCGAATATTATCGAGAAAATGTCTTAAAGACAGTATTGAGGCCCTGGGCAGACAAACATTTCGGCCGCAAACCATGAACATTCTAACAGAACTCAGCGCCACCGCAATCAGCACGCGTCAACCAAGAATGGCTCAAAAAGGAGGTTCCTCGCTTTATTTCTAATGCACCATGGCCACCAAAATCTTCGGATCTCAATCCGTTTTGGGCCTGAGGCATTTTGGAGAGTAAGGTTCTCACTAAAAAATACCAAAGTGTCGATCATCTCAAGACGGCGCTTTACTGGGAATGGGCCAAAATATAGCAAAGCCACTTTCGTGCAGCCTGTGTTGGCTTTGTCGGCCGTTTGAAGGCCATAATTCGTACATATTCGAACAAACCTAACTCATACTAAAATTTGACTATATTTCCAACATTTTTGGCTTTTGAACAATAAAATTAAAAATTTTAGCGCTTTAATTTGTTGCATTATATCTCAGTCACCCTGTACATTTGTTCGGTTGTAGAAGGAGAAAATATAAAATATTATTGGCATTAGTTTACAGACTAGTTTTCAATTAGAGTTCTCAGGAATACAAAATAAGATCATTAAAAAAACCGGATTCATATACGGTTTCATTATCAGGTAGTAATAATTACTTTCCGTGGACTTAAATTCTGAAACCATGGTTTATTACTCATATATCGCAGATGAATAGGATAAATAGATACACACAATACCAAAGTATAGGAGATTTTTTAGTAGTTTTGTAATAAGTAGTTTTTGTATTGAAAAGGATAAAGCTTTTAAATTCCATACAAAAAGTAGTGGAGTTTAGGATTTTGAAGCGTATTTGACATTATGTTGCAAAGAGTCAGATCTTTGATTGCAGTTTGTCGAAAGTTTACCATACAAATTGCAAGCTAACCATTATAAAACAAACTTCCAGGACCACCCGTATTTTGTCAATGAAGCTGTAGCTACAACCTCGAAGTATAGGAGCTCTCGGTGAGTTTGTTTCAAAACCAATGAAAACATTTCCTCAGCTATTGGTTAGCCATTATAAAATCACATACGCCTCCAAATACCGTTCAAAATCGCAATTGTATTCGTAATTACCGTGAGTTTGAAACTTAACTGTTAGAAGAAGAACTTTGCGAGTATAAACAAAGCTTTATAGGCATACATATGTCATCCTCAGTAGGTCATTTCCGCCGTCGTAAATCGCTAGCAGTTACTATTGCACTGTAACTGTAGATGTGGATAAATGAATACACGAGCCAGGCTCCCTATACATATGTACATACATAATTGGTTACTAAACCCTTTAGTTAGGAGCGCAATTTTTATGTATAAATGACGGGACCTACAGTTACAAATCGATTCCGAATGACAAAATTTTTTGAGAAACATTTTCATTTCAATTTATTATTTACTGTCAGAGTTTTGGTCCTAAATCTGCTGAAAGGAAGTCGCTGAAGAAATATTTTTTCAAAACTGGTTTTATACTAGTTGTTTGAATTGCGGCCCCATGTCTAATTAGGCAACACACTAGACTACGTCAACTACTGGCTCTCTATGTAAGGTGAAAATCCAATGGATGTCTTGTATATTGATTAAGGAAATCAAGCCTACAAGGCATGAAAAATCGTTGGGTGTTCTAGACAAGAACATTTTGTACACTGTAATGTAATGACCTACAACGTATGATTCTAACGCCCAAAATATCGATCCACACTGTGGGGTCAAATATTCTTAATCCGAACTTGAGTGCAGTTACTCTACACTTCCGAATAACAATTTGCTGCTTAGGCCAAATGAATATGTAGTATTGATAACTCATCCTCTTGTCTTGTGTTATACTTGTTAGCTCTTATAAGTGTTCATGCATTATGCAATATTGTATCGAATTCTACTTAATATATTTGGTGAATTTATGGAGGAGAAATATAAACGTATTCTCATGTGTAAATAAATCTATCGAATGGAAATTAAAGATTGAAGTTAAATTTTTGGTTACAAAACATTTCGAATTTAAAGAGGGAATACTATTACATGTGCATACGTACATATTTATATACAATATGCAAGGCAATAATAATGGAAATAGACATGCTTAATTGCACATAGATGCAATGCAATTATATTCAGTTAAATTAGTTTTTGTAGGATTCTCTTAATTCTGTGTAACGCCAGCAAGTCTAAGCGTATATAAATGTTAATATTGAAAGCAATTCCAGCGTGTATAGGAAATGTCATAGTCAGCTGAATATTGGTAAAATAAAAACCTTGAAAGTCAATAACAGTTTAAAGAATAGGAGAAGAAAAACTAGATTTCAATCGAATGCTTCTCTGTAACTTAGATGTCACCATAAATCACCGGTTATTTCAAATCTGGCAATACTTATGTCGTTGTATTCTGTCACAAAACTCGATTTAAGCTTGAGAAACGTTGAGGTTTATTGGACTATAAAGAGATTGAACGATGCTACTAATTTTGCAAAAATAAAAAACATCTTTTCGAATTAACTACTTCTTACCATACATACATAATTGGTCATAACAACCCTTATTGACCTCATACATACATACATAATTGGCCATTACAACCCTTCAGTCAGCTTCTCAGCGTTAATTTTATACGTGAGATTAAAGTCGACGCCGAACGACAGATTTTTGAGAAATTTTTACATGTCAGGTTTTATTTACTTACAGAGTTTTTGCCAGAAATCTGCTGAGAGGAAATCACCGAAAAAATATTTTCACATTTTCATTTTGATGTCTGACCTGGTATACGAACCCTGGCTTTACGTCCAATAAGCCAACACACTACCTACTAGACCGTGGCTTCTTGCCATAACCTATAGGAATTACAAATATTTCCGGACCTTTTAAAACTAATGTTGAAACATTGGTGCAAATTGTTAAAAAAAAATATAATTTTTTTAAAAAAGGCGTCGAAAAAATAGTAGGGACACTTAAATTTTCCAATACATGCTTATATTTTTAATTATTTTTCCATAAATATTACAAAGTAAAGCTTAATAAGAAAACCTATAGTAAACAAGGTGGGATTCGAATTCTTTGTCTCTAACCCTGTCGTACAGACTTAGACTCAATATTTTTGAGCGAAATTTTTTCTATGTGTTAGCGTCTGCTAGGATTCCTTATTCTTAGCCATGATTTTTTCAGTAAGTTTTACTCTGCTAGGTTTCCCTTTATTAGATGACTAGAGAAATCACTCTATTTCCTTTTCTTCTTTCATTCCTTTATCTCGCAAAACAGTACGGAAAACGATTCGATTGAATGATGATGAGGCCAGCCTAGACAGCCATATGAATGAAATGATATTCATTTCTAACCGGAACAATTGGACTTGACAAAAAAATAAATCAAATTGGCAAAATTTCAAACCATTTTTGTTTTATTGCATTTTCAAAGTTAAACTTTTAAATCACCCACCCTATTGTTATGTCGGCAAAGTTATGGTTCTTTTCGTTATTCAATAAATGCTTTTTATCGATACATTACAGTCGACTATAAACCTCCTAGCTTAAAAGGAATAAGAAAACAAACTCATTCATTCTTTTAGATTTTCTAGATTCTTTTTGTATAATTTTCGCTATGCTCTATAGAAAAGTTAGGGCCATGAAAGAAATACTACAGTGACTTTCTTTACACTTTATTCAGTTTAACATACATAAAGGCAAGTTCATCTGTAAAAGAAATTCTCTACCTTGTAGGTACTGCATACATACTGAAAACGGTGTTATAAAAGCCCATGTGTGGAATAATATGTATAAAATAAGGATGCCAAACGGGAACGATTTTTAAAATTACCGGGATTCGGAATTTTGTAAATCCCGATCCCGAAATCCCGGGATATTTCGGGATTAATGGAATCCAAAAATCCCGAAGAATCACGGAAATAATAGCGATTTTCTCTTAGTAATAAAAATATCTCGGGATTTCGGTATTCGGGATTTCCCGATTTTCATCCCTAGTATGAAAGCCTAGGTTTGTTAAGAATAAATAGAACAATGTAAGAGCAGAGAAATATTTTAAGAATTTTATGCATTCCCTTTCATATCTTTAGCCAGCTTTGCTACATTTGAAATTGTTACTTGCATTTTAAAAAGAAAATTAACAAACTGTGGTAAAGAGAGAGATTTTTATTTTAATATTAAAGATGTGTATTCAGTTTGAAGTTGCAGTAGTCTTGGTAGGTAGTATGTTGGCTTACTAGACTTGAGGCCACGTTTCAAAGCCCGGGTCAGAAAACCCAAACAAAACGAAGTACAAAAAAATATTTCTTCGTTGACTACATCTCAGTCGATATTTGGCAAAAATTCTAGAAGTAAATAAAATTGCCTTGAAAAATTTCTCAAAAATCTGGCATTCAGAGTCTAAAAATGTGAGATACTATGTCGTAATCCTGACTGTACACAATACATATAAAATTGCACACTATTGCATTTTTCTCAAGACCGAATATTGATTGTAGCTGCAAATATAAATAAGTGTGAAGCAAAGACAGGGTACAAAAAAACAACTGCACTCGTTAACCATTGTGCAACGGTATAAAAGATAGTTGTGTGAACAACAACAACACAAATATTGTACTCTTCATAGAGTCACAGCATGCATTCCTTTTTTTGCCCTCGGCAACCGAACATCTTCGTCTACGCCAGCATTGCCAGTAACTTATTTAAACCTTTTCTACATACTACATTTTTTACACTACTGATATTTATATGGCAATACTGAAAATGTAGCTTCAGTAGTAAAATATGCTCGCTACTCCATAGGCAAACGTGTGCTGTTGTATACATTGAACAAATGAGAAATACACATTTCAGTGCACTCGTAAAATCAAGAGCAACTAAAAAAAGTACACTACAGCATTGCATTCGGCGAAGGGTAAGCTAACAGAATTTCTTGTGCACACCTCTAGTATGTACATAGCATAACGAACTTGGGTGCTATAAGATCAGGCTATAATTCAATGCTTATACAACCTTATAAACAAGAAGCCTTAAATTTAATTTAAAACCACTGGCATGCTTTGTATTATACAAAATTTAAGAAACTTCAATCAAAATGGCAAAACTGTATCGAAAACAACACGACAAAGAAAATTGTTTTAATTAAACATCAAAAATATTTTCTTTATTTCAATTTTTGTATTACAATCACATTTTTTTTCAACATTTTTTCTTTATTTTTCTATAAAAAAAAAACGTTGCATTTTTATTGTATGCATGTATGTTTATACATAAAAAGGACTCATACAAAAATGCCACAAATATTATACTGATGTATGTATACACTGCCATGAGTGAGTGTTTGGCATAAATGTTTTCGTACTTGCATAATAGTTTGTATAAAATCTGAATTTCATAGACCAGGGAATGAAGCTATAACTAAACATTTTAGGCCTAATTAAATTCCAATCCAATTCAAAAAATTTTTTTGAATGAACTTCTTTCTAAGCGATTTAGTGTCACACTTATCTTGATCCTCGGATACTGTGACATTCCGGGAAACTGCAGAGTCGACGAACTTGCCAGAGCTGGCGCATTACTTCCGAAAGCCTCTCCTAAAACTTAAAACTGGCTATCAAGTGGAATTTCTTCCGAACCGCCCATCTCTCCTGCATCAATGAGGAGTCCTGGAGAATGCACATCAACCAGTTAACTGGCAACTGTATTATAGGTAGACACGCGGAAAGAATGTGGCTTCCGCTTAACGACTTTTGCCGTGGCTGCATATCCGCTGAGGAAGAGGAGACTGTTATACACTTTTTTTGTCAACCCCTATCACTTGCCATATTGAGGGAGCTATCCTGGATTGTTGTGAAGAATATAGCCTCGTTTATCAAGCTTTCTGGCTGGTTTTCCAGCGTAGGGTAGTCGTGCTTTAAATGTGCAGCCTTTGCGCTGGGCAACTTCTTCCTCCTTGGTTCAGAGAAAATCGGTGAGTACAGAGGTTGCTGTGGCGTCACAACGCCGTGGATTATCAAGTGAGGTTTTGCTATAAAACTACCACACTAACCTAATGTAACCTAACCCGCATAGAAAAAAGTTTTCATCCTATTTCATCCAAAGTATATTCTCTAAACAACCTCTTTAAAACTGTCTGGGAGAATAGTATCAGCAGTTTCTAAATCGTTCGCCAGACCCAGCATTCATATTATAAATCTTATGTTTATTATGAAGAGATGCCTTAGTCCTGCGACAATATGATTTATTATACTCCACACAAACTTTTTTGGGTAGCTCTTAAATGCCGCCTCTTAACCATTATCTTAGTAAACTTTAAGCTGCTGCTGGTTGTCAATAATGACAATTTTCTGTGTCTAGATTTTTTCTTCTAGAATGCAGTAATACACTATACGTTCCTAGAAGATGATCAGATGACATATACTCATTGTTGCGGAAGCTACTTGAGACATCCCTTACACTAATAAATATACACTCGGTTTACAGCGTTCTGTCAAAAGACCAGGTTTTACTAGACAGTGTGAGTCAAATATCCTATTGGCTTAAGCGGAATCTTTACATAACGTAGTTGGTCATTATAACACTTTAGTCAGGATTACGACCTAATTTCTCTTGTTAATTTTTTATACATGAGTGGCGGAACCTACAGTTTAACGTCGATTACGAACGACAGATTTTCGAGAATCGTTTCATGGCAATTTTATTTACTCTCAGAGTTTTTGTCAAAAATGTACTGAAGTCGCCGCAGAAATATTTTTTCATATTTCGTTTAGGTGAAGATGCTTGACCTAGGGTTTGAATCGAGGCCTCACGTCTTGTAAGCCAACACACTACCTACTAGACCATTGCGACTTGTAGCTTACATTGTGAGTTAATTTCATTCAATAGAGCCGGGATTTAAGTTTTTGAGAAAATTCCGTTGCAATTTTATTTATTCTCAGGGTTTTAAGTTTAATTCTTTTCGTTTTGTTGGGGATGTCTGGCCTGGAGTTTTAACCGTGGCCCCATCCGCACTCTACCCACTTAACTACGACAACTTTGCCTCTCTTTTTCTTTTCTTCATTTAAAGTGAATTTAATCCTCCTGCATTATTTTATGCCTGCCAGGTTATTGTTTTTCCGTTTTGGGGTATAACAAATGAGGCAAACCACGGAGATAACAATAACGGACAATTTAGGAATGTCAGTCAGCTGTTGCATCTTGAGATAAAGTTTAACTCAATCGTCATATAGAATATGAATGTTGTGTGTTAATGTCACGTCCATCTCCATCTCTTTGTCATCTCCATATTCTTGTTTCGAAAATGCCTCTCATTTCAGCTGAATCCAATGTAATGGATGCATTTTATAGCAAAAGCGTTAATGTAGGGTGGTTTATCATGTTCTGTCATATACATCTGCAAAGTCTTGTTTTTAAACTGGTTTTAATTTCAGTTGACTTGGCTAGATTCACGCAAACGAAAGTTTATCATGACTTAAAATCGTCGAATTTTTTGCTTCGCTAGAAGGACTTGATTAATTAAGAAGAATTAAACGGAATCTTAATAAATAACCACATGGACAGCTCTTTGTTTCTTAAAAGATAATAATAATATAACATAACCTCAAAAAAGAGCATAGCTGTCAAAGGCACTTTGTAAAATCGTTAATATTAAAACGATTGGATTTCTGGCAACTGAAAATGCCGAGTATAAAACATAATGAAGAAGCCATAGACGAGACACCGTGGTTCAAAAATCATTCATTCGATGACTTTCACTCAGCACTCATCTGACAAAAAATCTGAGAATTTATTGCCATGAAAAGATTCTCTAATCGATTTTATACTAGAGGCCTCAACAGTTATGGCTGAAATTAACAAACCTAACATGGGCGTTGTGATAAGCTAGGTCATAAAACTGACTGAAGGGTTCTAATGGCCAATTATATAAGTACACTTAAATAAAAGGTTGTACTCTCAGATGGACTAACTTAGTTGTTTTGATTTAGCTTACACCTCCACTTTACATTGCACTAGAATTACTGGAGTTTATCTGAAGAAATTTTATAACTTCTGGCCGTGATCGAAGACTGTCGCTGCTATCGTTTATAGAACTTTGAAAGATGTTAGTAAACCTGAAGTAATGCTCTATAGCAGTTGAGAGGACGAGGAGTAAGATACCGTATAGCCTTATCAGAGTACTCTACGTGAAGTCAGAAAATTTTAAATTTTTATACGGTTTGTAACTAAGAAATTAACTAACACAGTTGGGCTTAATATTAGTGAAACTGGGCTACATTGCTGACTCTGAAACTATTGGCACTTTCATACATGTATGTACATACATATGAAATGTTGTTTATAATCCAAGGATATAAAATATGTGGTCAACCGTATATAAAAGAATTCTGTTGAAAAAATTAAAATGGCATGATGAGAGTGTGACAGTGGGGAGAGTATGATGAAAAAATGCAAACGATTTCTGTTTCTTGGAGAAAACAACAGAAAGAAACACAACATTTTCATGTTGTGGCATAAAAAAATGGATAAACGGTAGCCTTTGGATTTTAGATGGCTTTCATAGGCTTTACATGCACATATGTTTTCTACATGATTTTATGATTTCAAAAGCAATAAAAGGGAATATTTTATAGGCAGATAAATCGATAAATAGGTTACTTATCGAAAAAAAATGTTACCTAGAACGTAAAACATAAAAATCGATAAAATAATTACAAAAAAAAAAAAAACAAAGTTAACACCGTTATGAAAACACAAGACTAGCATAGCACAGATTAATACTACCGTCCGAAATTATAACTCAAATCCATGAAATTTTTTCCTCTTCTCTTTCACGTGGAAGTAGTTTTACGTGTATGTTCGTGCAATAAATCAAATTGTTGGGATAGCATTTATACATACAAGGTAGGAGTAAATTTTATTTGATTCGATTTTTCATTTGTTTTACAATTTTTCTGTTTTCCTTTATTTTTCTCGTTACCGTTTGATAGCACAGCCAGTATTCATTTGGTGTTGGGCCCCTTGTCCTTACTCTCTATACTCAGACAATATACACCTAGATGGCGAAGATCTGCGGAAAAGGTTTGGTTGAATCCATAATTGGTGAGTTCTCTTATATGGTTTCGTTGCTGCTGTTGTAAAAAATACTGGATTTTTATACATATTTTAACCATAAAGTAATTACATTTTGAGTGAATTGTGATGACAGGAGGAATGATACTTTTTTTCTCTTTTTGGTAAGCTAAATGGCAAACGTAGGGAACAAGTTGTAAAAAATACAACTGAAAATGGAAAATGATATTGTGCTGAGGTTTTTCATTGTGAAGTTTTAAATAATAAACTGGTCGGTAGTAACAATGAGATTTTAAATATCATGCACGATATATATTTGTATGGACTTGAGATGTAAAGTTCAGTTACGAATAACCAGTTCCACATACATCAGCACGAGCCGAAATCAAATTACCTTCACTAGGAAACTGTCATGGAAAGAACCACTTATATTGGAAATGGTATGCCAAAGATGGTTGCCATTTAGATATGTGAAAAATGCTTAACTCTAATTGTCCTTCTTGCTAAATAAGTCGCCTATCTTTTCTCAACTACACACACTCATTGCCTTGCCTCGGTTGCGCATCGTTCCTTTTGAAGATAACCTACTTTTTGCAGAATATTATTTGGATAGGAGTTTTCATTTCCTAAACCTGAGCAGATTAATTATTCAGGAGTGTACAGGTTGGCTGATATAATTTTATTAATTTATTTTAAATTTTATTGTTAAAAAGCAAAAAATTTTGGAAAAAACATTGAATTTTAGAATCAGTTTAGATGTGTTCGAATTGGCCACCTTTGCTACGAATTATGGCCTCCAAACGGCTGACATAGCCATCACAGGCTGCAAGAAAGTGGCTCTGCGGTATTTTCGCCCATTCCCGGGGAAGCGCCGTCTCGAAATGATCGGACACTTTGCTATTTTTTATTGAAAACCTTCTCTCCAAAATGCCTCAAGAGCAAATATCCAACGGATTAAGATCCGGAGATTTTGGTGGTCATTGTGAGGTAGAAATGAAGCGAGGAACCTCTTTTCTAACCCATTCTTGGTTGACGCGTGCTCAGTACGGTCGTGCTGAGTTCTGTTGTAATGTCCTGTCTGCAGCCGAAATGTTTGTCTACCCAGGGCTCCAATACTGTCTTTAAGACATTTTCCCGATAATATACGGCATTTATTTTGATCGGGGGAGCGACCATCGGCCGTTACGGCGACCCACACCATTACCATTGGCGGCGCTGGCCAATTGCAAGTGTAAATTTTCGGCTGATCTCTTTGGCAAGTTAACCCGATTATTTTGTTTGTTCGCAAACTGCTCAATTTCGAATAGCTTCTCATCGGAGAAAACCAAATTCGGTAACTGGCCACTTTCGTGCAAGTGAAGTAACTCTTTGGCTTTTTCCAGTCTAAATTTCTTTTTTTGTCCATCGGTGGAACTGCAATGGCTTTAGTCTAAGCTCATTTTACAATATATGTTGCATCCGTTCACGCGATATGTTCGTGAGCAACTTTTCTACTAATGTGGCGTGGATTTCGATCAAATCTGGCATTCAGTTTTCGAATCATTTCTGGAGTTGTTACAGTTTTTTTTCACTTTTTGGACGCGATGCAACACTGCCAGTATCACGGTAATGAGCAATGGTGCGAGAAACATAAGATTTATTCACATTTAAATGCTGGAGTGCTCTAACGATAGCCACCTGTCGTTTTCCAGTCAAATAGAAGGCAATTACACTATCACGCTTGAATTCCATTACGAATAACTATTTTTCTGAATGCAATAGATCAAAATGTTTTTGTAAGCTTGTAAATAATAAAATGGACTGTCACTGGAATAAATCTATCAGCTGGCAAACGAGCGGTTTACAAATGATAACAATCTGAAGTTGGTTGCAATACATGTCATCCACCCTGTATATACTGATGGCCCTAAACTCGACAATCGGGCTGGAAGCGATGTCTATTCTGGAAAACTCGAGCTGAACATTAATGTCGCTCAAGGGATCCTCATCAATAGTGCTTCTTTCATCCGTACCTCAATATTCCCTGGTAGCCAAATTGCTACGTTACGTTTACCTCAAGGCTCGTTAGGGTGTTGCGCCGCTGTCATGATATTTTTTCTAGGCGCTTCAGTATCTCAATTGTCTGTCTCGTCAATCAAACTAGGTATGCCAATTACAACAGATTATTGGCCAGTCGGCGAAATAATTTTTGAGACGCCAATCTATCCTGGTGCAAGGAGGAATATTACCCCGCTGTTAGACTTAATTCGTCCACGATGAATAGATAACAATGTCATCTCGATCACAGTAGCCGTGCTGGGAAGACTGCAGCTCTCATCCCACGACTTCTGTGTAGGTCTGTGCTAGAGACGAGTAATGTATTATCCACTTTCTTTGTCAATGACCATCTCATACGAATTTCTGATTTATGCTATTTGGCTCCCCATTTCTTGTCAGCTTACCTGAGTATTAGAAACGAGGTAATTAAGACCAAGAGCTCGGTAAGATACCAGGGATTAAGGCTAGACCCAGACTGACATTTTCATATGAGATTCAGTACTCGGCTGACAAAGCCCGGAAGATCGTTGGACAGCTCAGCACATTAATGGCGAATATTGGAAGCCTGCTACCGGCGAGATGGAGACTCCTGATGGAAGTTGGAAGCAGCATTATGCTCTATGGTAGCGAAATTTGGGCCGAAACGCTAGAGGTTAAGAAGGGGGCAAACTCACTGCTATCGGTACAGAGAACGACTGCACTGCGTATCACGTCGGCATATCGTACAATGTCCGCCACAGCCGTAGTTGTGATAGCAGCTACAATTCCTGTGGATCTGCTGGCAGTAATCACATAACCTGGCTGGAAAACACATAACCGGCCACTTCAGGGAAAATACCATTTCAGAATGGCAACGACGATGGAACGATAAAGATAGAGGAAGTTGGACAGCAAGACTTATCCCGGACATAAAGTCATGAATTGGTCGGAATTTTGAGAAAATTTATACGTTATGCAGATGCTATCGGGTAACGGATATTTTAGGAAACATCTGCACAGAATGGGGAAGACCAACTCTCCTTATTGTCTTTACGAGGAAGGGTAAATAATTTATGATGCGGAACACACTATGTTCGAATGTGCACGCTAGCAGAGCTATCGCTCTGTAATCACGTCAACGTTTGGAACGATCACGACCGTTAACATTGTCGGAGTTATGACGGCAAGTAGAGGGAATTGGACCTCAGTGGCGTATTACGTAGAGCGCATCCTGAGACTAGGGAAGAGAGATCTGGACGCTGCAGAACATGTAGGCACGCCAGCATAGTTGACACTAGCTCACGTGTCATACGACATCCCAGGACGTGACGGCTCCGCTATGGTGCGGATAGATACATTTGCCCCTTCTCGGCGTAAAAAAAAAATTGTTAAGAGATATTTTTATTCTTTTGCAATTCAAATTTTGAACACAAACAAAAAGTCTTTCTGGATAAAGTTCAAACATAATTTGATCACACTTAACTTCTTTAATTTTTGGTCAATTTACTTGCCAATGGAAAAACGGAAATCAGATAGAAAAACTTTGGTTTGGTTGACTTTATTGATGGCCTAGTTACCTATTTATGAACAGAAAGACACCAAATACAGTTTCATGTTAATATTAACAATATAAACAAATAATTGTGTTTATGTATTTGTAGAATATATTAGTAGTACCCTTATACAGTTATAATTTAATACAATTTTATTTGTAACAACGTTTTGTAAATACTTACGTATGTGTAAGTAAAGTAATGCCATCAACATGTTTTCTTTCGAAGGCAAACACAGCCATTGGCTTAATATCCTGTCTACAATTGAATTGTTGTTACTTTATTACTTAGCCATGGTAAGAATAACAACAAACATTTTCTTTCAATTGTAACAACTACACAAACGTTTTATTGTTTGGTGGAGAAGTGATTCCCCATCTTCTTTTGCTTTTGTGTTCTTTTTTTTGGCAAAAAGTGTTACAAGTTACATACATCCTTATTTGTGTTTTGGCCTTGGTATGCTATAAAACATGTTTATTTGTGGGTGTATTATAACACATAACTGTGGTTATTTTATAAGGAAACAGGAAGTATGTATGTATACTTTTGCATATTAAAAGTTTCTTATGCAAGTATGTGTTGGCTATATAGTGCATTTACTATAGCATAAAATTTGAGAAAAAAATTTGAGTACAAACAAAAGTTTATTTTGGTGTAAAAAAATCTTAAAAATATTCTGTAAACTGAAATTTTGAAATAGTATTGAACTACGACTGAAACAGTACTTTTTTTTCCTCAAATGGTACTTTTGTAAAAAAAACGTACATACATATATGTGTACGTAATTGGCCATAATATCCCTAGAGATGATCCTCCGAACCCGATCAATGATGACGGAGTGGAGATTCCGCCGCCTAGTTATATAGAGACCAAAGTCGCAATTACGCGTCTTAAAAACAATAAAGCGGCAGGTCCTGATGGCCTCCGCGCTGAATTGTTTAGGACCGGATGTAATGAGTTGGTAGGGCGTATGCACCAGCTCATCTACAAAATAAGGCCAGAGGAAAGTATGCCCAACGATTATAATCTCAGTGTCCTCTATCCTGTCCTGAAAAAGGAAGACCCTACAATATGCGCCAACTTCAGGGGTATAAGCCTTCTCCATATCGCATATAAGGTTCTTACAGGCGTATTTTATGAACGACTGAAGCCACTCGTCAAAACACTGATTGGACCTTATCAGTGCGGCTTCAGACCTGGCAAATCCACCATTGACCAGATCTTCACACTGCGCCAAATCCTGGAAAAGGCCCACGAAAAACAAGTCGACACACTCCATCTTTTTGTTGACTATAAAGCAGCCTTCGATAGCCCCGTAAGGGACCGTGTTTATACCGCAATGTCTGAGCTCGGTATACCTGCGAAGCTGATAAGGCTATGCAGAATGACGTTGAGCAATTCCTGCAGCTCCGTCAAGGTAGGAATGGACCTATCCGAACCTTTTGATACCGTGGGAGGTTTCAGACAAGGTGACCCCTTATCATGCGATCACTTCAACTTTGTCATAGAGAGTGCAGGAGTGCATCGCACTATCTTTCAAAAAAGTGTCTAATTGCTTGCGTACGCTGACGACATCGACATCATAGGGCGTACCAAGCGATATGTCTGGCAGTAAATGAGGGCAAAACAAAGTATATGTTGTTGATTTTTTAGATTACGGCAGATCACTATACTTTTGATACAGTCAAGGAATTTATTTATCTTGGTTCCGCCGTTACCACTAAAAATGATGTCAGTCTGGAGATCAAACGCAGGATTACTCTTGCCAACAGGTGCTACTATGATCGCAATAGGCAATTGAGTAGCAGAGACCTCTCTCGTGCGACAAAATTAATACTCTTCAAGACGCTCATCTTACTCGTGCTTCTTTATTAAGAACTGATGCAGCAGCCTTGAGGGTATTCGAGAGGAAAGTCCTACTTAAGATCTTCGGTTCTGCGCGAGATGGCGATGATTTCCGCATCTGATTTAACAGTGAGCTGTATGAGCTTCTCAAAGACATAGACGTTGTGCAGCGTTCGAATGCAGGAGGATGCTCCGGCGAAACGGGTATTTGATGCGGGGATCTGCGGAAGTCGGCGAAGAGGACGACCTTGTATCCGTTGGAAGGACCAAGTCGTGGAAGCCCTGTCATCGATTGGTGCGACCAACTGACGTAGGCGCGCAAGAAGCAGAGGCGCCTGGAAGGATGTATTGCGGCAGGCCGAAATCCGTTAATCGGGTTGTTATGGCCAATTAAGTAAGTAAGTAAGTAAGTAAATAACCCTTCAGTTAGGATTACGGCCTATCTTCTCATACCACTCATGTTGTGTGTGTTAATTTTATACTTGAGTGGCAGGAGCTACGAAAGACAGATTTTTGAGAAACTTTTCGTGGCAATTTTATTTTAACACTCAGAGTTTTTGCCAGAATTCTGCTGAAAATAATGTCTGACATATTGGTAATTATAATCCATCAATGATAATTATAACTTAATTTCTTACACCGATTTTATTGTGTGTGTTACTTTTATACATGAGCGACAGGACTTGCCGTTTAAAGTCGACAAGGCATGACAATTTTTATTTACTCTCAGAGTTTTTGCCAGAAGGAAGTCGCCTCAGAAATATTCTTTCATATCTCGTTTTAATGGAAATGTCTGACACGGGGTTTGAATCATAGGCTCACATTTAGTAACCCCGCACACTGCCTACTAGACTATTAATTTATTTACTAACAATACACATACGATGCGGAACAGAAGAACTAACGATTTATTCGTGTTCCTTACATAGTATTTAAAAACAGCTAGCTTATTCGGAACGTTTCAAAACATAACAGCCCTATTAATTCAAACGTCGATGGAACGTAATATAGGGTAATTTCTTCTTGAAGACACTGGTTTAAACAGCTTCCGCATGCTTTGTGTTTTGCTTGATTGTCAAACATCTTCGGTTTGGTCGATAATTTAACCATGAATCGTCTTAGGTTAGGTTAGATTAGGTTAGAGGACGTGTACTTGTCAATTCTGACAAGTACAGTACTCGGTGGTCGAACCCATTGTTCAACGTCCTAGCTTCTCACACCACATATGTTGTGTGCGTTAATTTTATACATAAGTGGCGGGACTTACAGTTTAAAGTCGACTCCGAACGACACATTTTTTGAAAATCATTTCATGGCAATTTTTACTCTCAGAGTTTTTGGCAGAAATCTGCTGAGAGGAAGCTGGCGAGAAAGTATTTTCATATTTTCGTTTTGATGTTTGACCTAGGATTGGAACTCGGACCTTTCGTCTAATAAGACAACACACTACCTACTACACCACAGCGACTTCAATCATCTTACAAACGAACGACGCTTGAAAATCATTGAATTTTATTATTAAAATGCGTGCTCTGTTCATCGCGCTCTTTTTCAATTTTATGGTCAGTTTAATTGACCCACTGAAGCGGCATTAAACCACCAACACGCTTACGTAGGGGTCGAATTGAAGAAAATTTTGCAGCTGTATTGGCCAGTGTTAATGATGACTATCAATTATCGATTCGTCGCCGTTCACAGCAATTGGGCCTCTGTTACTCAACAACGAGGATCATTTTGCCTTTAGGCTATTTTTTGTGGGGGAAAAAGTACTGGATGAAGTACCAAAGTACATAATTTATCAACACTGGTGAACATACTCATGCCAATGCTACCATAACTACTGCTTTCAGCAATTTACTCTTTTGACTCCCTGTAATTTTTTAAACACACTCACAAGTTATTAGAAAACCCCTTGATTTGAAATAAGCAAAGGATGTTAAAGCCTACTTACTCAAGAGCAACTTGACCTCCCATTAGTTATTTTTAAGAGTATTCATACATAAGAAATTTAATATCTTCTTAAATAAACAGAAACATTTTTACAGATTCGTTAAATAAATACTTCAATGAAATGAAAATAGTTAAACGCGCTCTCATTGTATAAATAAACTTAAAATTTTTTTAATTGAAATAATAACGTCTTAAAAGAGCTCAACAAACATCAAAAGTCACTTATTAATTTTCTTTTATTTTTGCATAATTAACGTCAAAACAGTTTAATTATAAACAGGATTAATTATTTTGAAGGACAATTGAAAATTATTTGAAAAAAAAAGTTTCTTCTGAAGGGCAATAATACTTAGGAAAATTAAGGCAGCAGAATATTTTAAACTAGTAGCTGCAGAAACAATATCGAATACTGTTTACCTCTTGTAATAATTTTTCTGTGTTAAAAGTAAGATTAAATCAAACACACCTAAAGCTAAGATTTCAATGAGTAATTGGACGACAAACATACAGACATGCATACATAAAAAACTGGTCATTATAACTCTTCAGTCAGGATTATGACCAGGTTTCTCCCACCACTTATAACGTGTGTTTTAATTTCATTTATGATTTACGGAACGATGCAGATGCAGAACGACAGATTGTTGACAAACTTTTCATGGCAATTACATTTACTCATGGGGTATTTCTCAGAAAACTGCTGAGAGGAAAATTCAAATATTTTCCGTTGATTCGTGGTCTCATGTCTAATGAGCCAACACATTACCAACTAGACTACGACGACAAACAATGTTACTTAAATATCCACCTCTGGATTGCATGCAGCAGTCTTTCCTTTCGAAGACTTTCAAGGGCGGTATATCCGTGATAACGTCACGAAAGTTGCTTACTTCGTAGTCTTGGGTTGAACAATAAAAAACTGTAGTGACGACAAATCATATGATCTTGTTGGCCAATTACCGTCGCTAAAACAGTGACTGCTCTGTCAGGTTTATATCACATACAGTCCAGTTCACAAAATTGGCTTTCAGGCAAAAAAAAAAAAATGTCTTTTCCCATTAGCCCTGTTGGAAGTTTATGGGTTCCACAAACTATTTTCCATTTTGTACGGTATTTTTTAAACTAGCACTTAGGGGATGGCCCCTACTCATGCTGTGCATTGTGCAGATTTATAGATATATATTTTGTGCAGAAAATAAGTTATAAGAAAAGTTGGAAAGAGGGAGTAGTGTTTGTCGATACTTGATTTAAACTTACCAATATCGTTACTGACGGGAAAAACTTCCGCCGGAAGATCATTTCACAAGCGAGCTGTGCGGTCAAAAAAATAAATTTCCCTGTAATGCATTGGACTATCAACCACAAAAGGATGAGCTCTGCGAGAAGTACGTAAAAATATGTGATTATCGCGAACCAAACCCCTTATCTCCCGAGAACACCACCCATTATAGTACCAATAGAACAACAAAAGACACCCCACATTGCAACGATGCTCCAACGAATCAATAGAGTTGTATTCCCTATTGTCATTAATAAGCACCTTCACCCTCTCCTGTACGCGGTCGAGAAGCTTCAAAATGAGAGTTGCACTCCATCCGAGGTGGGATAAAGGTCCTGTAAATAGTAAGAAAGTCGGAAGGAGTGAAGTATTTTCTGCACCGTTTAAAAAAACCAAGGCACTTGAATGCTTCCTTCGACAGTCGAAGAATGTGATCGTTTTACAACTAATTCTCATGCCCAAAAGCATCCACCTCCTCAATGTTTACATTACCCATAGATACAGATGACAGAACAGCAGCACCAGCATGATACCGGTGTATAAAAAAACAACATTGGTCGTTGCCTAGAAATTACGCATACATACAAGTGTATCTGCAAAAGAGGTCATCGCAACCATTCAATCAGATTACGATCTAGCTTCTCACACCTCCTATGTTGTGTGCGTTAAGTTTTTTCATGAGTGGCGTAACCTACAGTTTAAAGTCGACTCCGAACAACAGATTTTTGAGAAGCTTTTCATGGCAATTTTAAATACTGTCAGAGTTTTTAACAGAAATCTACTGATAGGAGGTTGCCGAAGAAATATTTTCATATTTTCGATTCGACGTCTGGCTTGGGGCTTGAACCGTGACCTTACGTCTAATAAGCCAACACACTACTTAATAGACTACGGCGATAAACCACCTATGTTGTGTGTGTTAAATTTTTTCCACAAGTGACGAAAGTTAAGTAAAGTTAACTTTTACGACAGATTTTTAATAGACTTTTTATGGAAATTTTGTTTACTCTAATAGTTTTTCCCAGAAATCTGCTGAGAGGAAATCGCCGAAGGAATTTTTTTTTAATTCGTTTTGTTGGAGATGTCTGACCTGGGGGTTTGAACCGAGACCTCATGTCTAATACGTGATAAACTTCGGGGACTCTGATTTTCGCACAGAATGTTGTCCTCGTTGAACCTGATCCATTTCTTAAATCGGTGTGGTGGTTGCAAATCATGTCTACATTCAGAAGATCTTACTCTATTGCAGTGGAGTTGATGCCATTAAATGAGAAGAAGTACAGCACTTTCTTGATGAAGATAAAAACGAAATCAACAAAATTTTTCTACAATTAAACGCAATACACTAAGACACCGCTTAACGTGGGGTTACGTTCCAATAAGTTCCAGCACTAAGCAAAACAGCGTTAAACGAGGCAACTTAACACGTACATATATATAGTAACGTTGATGACAACTAATAAATCAACTGTGAGGTAGGAAATATGCATTCGTACTATGATTGTGACTTTGGAAAATCAGACTGACAAAAGAGCTTTGAAAAAGTTACATAATATACCCCGTCGCTATATAGTGCATGGCCGTTTCATTTGCAACCGCGTAATATTGAAACAGCATTAAGCGGGGTCTTACTGTACATGTTTATAAAGCGAGCTAAGCCAAGGTAAATTTTAGCTAATGAAACTGCAAGAAAGCAAAAATCTAAATAAAACAAAACATAATGGGAATGCTTTGTAATGCTGAAAGATTATTTGCCTACATGCTTAAAATATAGCTTTTCCTCTGGCCAACTTAATACGATCGCATTAAATTAAAATCAAATTTCTTGCATCCTTTCAAATATACTCTGTTAAGCTGTTGAAAAGCTCTTTATACTTCCTATACTGGCTATCAATCCAATTTTCTTAAGCTTCCTAATATGCTTATTTATCTCTATTTTTAAAGGATTAAATCTACTCGATTGTAATCATCTTAGAGGCAGGTAAAGGGGTTTTATTAAATAACATTCTATGCTCATTTACCAAAATATCTTTACCATTCCAACTTCAACTCTTTTTATTGTTTTGCCTGATACATATTGTCCCTTTACCTTTGGCATTTCTGCTGACTAAAATATATACTATCTAGGCTTATATCACAATGTTGTTTATTACAATATCACTGTCACTGGGTTTTGCTGTTGTTGTTGTTGTTGTATAAATACAAATATCACGTTTAACAAGTATTTGAATATTTGCTTATTGCAGATATTTTCCTTGTTACCTTTTTCTTGTTGTCCTTTTTTTTGTTTGCTCTTTTTTCTTTGAGGGCAAGACAAACTATTGCAAAATGATATTCTTTAAGGATATTTTGTTGAAACACTCAATGAACGAACGAACGAATGAATAACAAAATAATCCAAAAACAATTCAACAATATGTTGCCAATACTTAGAAGAGTTTAAACGTAATAGTAATAGCAACGAAATATTGCTACAAAATAAACAAAGAAAATAAGACATACTCCAGCATATTTTATGGGTAATAGTAGTGGCAATAATTGTGTTAATGTTGTGGATGATGATAGCAAATAATGAAGACTAATGGGATCATGTCGTTGCTTTGTGAAGGTAAAGAGTGTTGATGCGATATTTGTAGGTAAAATTAAATTTCTCTATGTAAGGAGTGCGCACGAAAAAAATGGGTCTCCTTTCAAGCTTATAACTTTTACCATAATTAAAAAATATGAATACCGTTACATTATTGTAATCAACTGTTTCAAAATCCACGTGCTAAATGTTATCGCCAAATTTTAAAATTAGTATTTTGAAAATGAGCACCCAACAAAAATGTCGTAAAAAATAATTGAAATTTTCAATGAAAAGCCGCGCCGCTTACAAATAGCGATTGCTAGGCTCGCATGTGTTAACCAAAAAACTGTTTCTAAAGTAAGAATAAAACAATATAAGGAGTGTTTGAGTATTGAGAGAATGCGTGGAAGTGGAATAAAACGATTTGCCGACCAGAACAAAGCAAGTAAAATAATACGTAATACATGTCTGGAAAAAATTGGTTCAAAAACTTGGATGCTCTGGGACCTTTGTTAAAACAAAATTTTATAAACAGAAGAATTCAAATATTATTCACTTTAATTGAAATATAAAACGAAAAAAATCCGCCACCTAGTTTTATTTCTATAGCTAAAAGTGTAAGTCCAGTTTTTTTTTTTTCAAAGGCATGTTACAATTATTTTTGTTTGGTATTAGGAATAAAGCTTTTAAAGAAGAAAAAAAAAACTGAACGACTTGTCATAGAACCCTTTAAGAACAAAGCAGTGGTGCAAGCAGCTGGAGTGCGAGAAAGGACCACATTGTAATAACTGCACTCGAATCCCCTTTTAAAAGCGATATCCATGTCAGAATTTACGAATGTCTGGATGTAAGTGCCAATCCATTTGGATTAAGAAACCACGCCATGGAAACTTTCTCAGTACTGTGTCGTTCGAAGTCGACTTCAAACTGTAGGTTTCGCCACTCCCAAGTGTCTAGTTTTTCAAACCACACTCGTAATCCTGTTAAAGGATTGTAAAGACGAATTATGTTAGTATGCATGTGTTAAGTCACTTACATTACATAGCTTCAGAAACAATTTGAATTATGTTTTCTTTTTAACCAAACAACAGCAAATTCCGACCCTATTTTCTATAACACCCTCAGACTGTTCTCTCTTCATTCATCGTTTCATCGTTTGTCATTGTTTTTTTTTAAGGAATTTGTAATATTTTAATAGAAACCTTTTGTATGGAAAATAATTATGATTTCATTTGTTGTTAGTTTTTATTAAAATTATTGTTTTTGTTGTTGTCCATATTTGTTTCCATATAAAAGATTTGTGCGATTTAAAATTAAAAAAAAATATATTCTTTTGTCTATGTGTTAAACTAACAATGACAGTGTATTCGTATGGAATGCATGTAATATAACCCAGCCAGCAATTTTGAAAATTTTTAATCAAATTCGAATCTTTTTTGATTCTTCTGCGCGATTAAAAAGCTCGAATATACGCTCATTTTCTGATCATAAAAGACTGTATCATCGGGAGAAAAAATTGACTATGAGCGACTCTTCTTAAAAAGTCACTTATGAGTCATTTTCTAAATTATTTTAGAGTAATATTCGAATCACATTTTTAATCATTTATTAGTCTTAATTACCTTTGTTAATGATTCCTTTTCGAGTTATCTTTCAGTCATCATTTAATCGCATACGAGTCTTTTATGAGTCCTTTTGTTGTCATTTATGATTAAAATGTGAGTCATTTATTAGTCGTACTTATAATTGTATTTTACTCTCTTCAAGTATTTTTATTAGGTTTATCGAGTCCTACGTTTACACTACAGCGATTTAAAAAATCACGTTCGTATGAACGTTTAGTATTAAAGAAAGAATATTAAGTTTACATTCGTGGTGTATATACATCAGACATTAAAATTTATTTAAAGAAATATTGTTTTTCGTTAAAAAAACAAAGAAAAAATTTCAATTTAAAAAAATTGTACTTTATTTCATAGCCATCTTTTATAAAAGAAAATTTATACAGGAAAGCGGTTTTTAATCGTCTAGTTGAGCAAAATATAATCATAAAATAGCCCTGAATGAGCTGTTATTGATTAAGCATTCTTCAATCTTCAGAATGTAATAATAAATAACAGAAATAATAATCAGATTTTAAACGTTTGGAGGATTAATTTCCGAATGCAATATAATATTTTAAATCGAACATCATTTTACTCATTGGCGTGAGTCATTTTTGAATCGTGTAACTGACTAATAAATTTTTGACCATCTAAAGTACACTAAAAGGACTCAGCAAAGTGATTTTTATAAAAACTATCTTTCGATTGTTAACTGGGACAATATAACCTATATAGTACATACACATACACACGAAACTAAAAACAAATCTCAATGAACACACACACAAACACATGCATACATACATTTGATACGAATGCATAAATTCATATACAAAAAACTAGTTTTTTTTTCTGTTTGAATTGTTGTTGTTGTATTTGCTATTATTAAAGCCAAGTTAAAAACTTTTACAAAAGGGTAATTTCATACATGGTTAGCTTTTATTAGAATAGTAATTCTCACAATTTGCAGCATACAATTACATGCTATAAATACATACGTACATATATGGTACACATACACATATTTAGATTTTGTTAGAAGCCAATGTTTTTGAATAACGAACCAACATTCAAGTCAAAGTTTTACACATACCTACTCTCTTGGCCTCTCTTACACATACATATGCATGCACACATGTACGCTTGAATTTACAATAATTTCTAGTTTTTCATTCTCTCTCTCTCTCTCTCTTTTCTTTTTGAAGTTATACGACCATTAGTGTATAGATTCCGTATGAAAATATTCAACAAACCATTCGCAGCAGTCTTGCAGCCATTTTCAAAGCAAAGATAAAACGACAAAACAAATGTATGCTCTATGTCTGTGTGTGTGTGTGTGTGTATTTAACGGAAATCATTTCCCATTTTCCAACTACCAATTTGCTTTCCTTCCTTTACCTTTTATGTGGCCCTATGTATACATATATATGTGAGTACATATGCCACTACACTCATACTGTATGTTTGCACTTGTACAGCGTGGGAGTTTGTATACCCTCAACTGTGAAATATTTTTTTCCCATAAAATTTTATAATAAAGTTAGCGAAACTTAAACTGAAACAAATTTAAATTATATATTCTGAAGGCTGAGATTTTTGCCTGAAACCATGAATATGGTTTGGAGATTGAGTGATTATTTGGTAAAGTTTAAGGCGAAGTGGTTATCTTGAATTTATCTTGAACCTAGAAGAGCATAACGATTAAAACATTTTCAATTTTATAAAAGCTAAGAAACCGAAATAACTTAATCTACTACGTAAGAATTGAAAATCCCATGAAAAGTTTCTAAATCTAAAGTAAATGGTTACTCAAATGCCGTGTATTAGAAAATATTGATAATTTTTTTATCTCTCAGAACCGTTTAAAATATGAGCTCGTAAATTGCAATTAAAAAGCAAAGTTTGTGTTTAGTTTTAATTAATTTGTTTAGTCTTCGTTTTATAACAATAACATTACAACTTGATGTAAACAACTGCAATTGCTTTGTTTCATATTCCTCTTAGCACTCTTTTCCATAAACAATTCCAATTGCTAGTAAATTGTTCGACAGAACAGAGATCTTCTAACCAGGAATATTCTCTTCAAACACATTGCGCCTTCACACAAGACTGACTGAAATTTTAGTGACCTGCTTAGCCTTACCTTTTACAAGGAGGGGTAAACAGTCTGATGATTGCTCTTAAAGGCGAATTACTTCGCCTTCTCTAAACCTCATGTTGTTTACATGTTTACATTTATTCTTGTAGTATTTGTTGTTGTATTTTTGTTTATACCTTTTTTATATTGGCGTTTGTTGGTATACTGAAAGAAATTTACATCCAAAATCAAAATCAAAGTTAAAATAAAAATATTTTATGTGATTCCTTTAGAATTATTTACCAGAAATCGCTCTATTCGTATATATACTGTGGCTCCCAGCTTATTTCAACTAGCATCTTTAAAAAAATTAAGCCCGTATAATTTCGAAACGAAACAATATATTAAAAATATTTGAATAAGAGTTTAGAGAATATATTTAAAAATTAAGAAAAAAAGTTTTATTCAGAACAGATTGAGACTGTATAAAGGGGACTTGAGTACAGTGAGAAGCGAAATTACAGGACAATACGCGGTGCATCTGATTCATATTACCGTGGTAGATAATTAGGAATGCGTGGCAAGTTTTGAAAATATTAAGCGGTAGAACACTGTATAAGTCATTACTTAACTTATTTATCAATATTATAAGGAAGCAGTTTGTACAAGACACAGATTTCTTGTAGAAATTATCATTGGTACACTTTGACGGTGGGCGTTTAATAAGTTAGTTTTATTGCTTAGAGGTATGGCCAACCCTATGGCGAACCCTGTGACATTAAATATTAATAGCTTAAATCAAAATTGCGTGTTTAGAGATATTAAGGGGTTTGTCTAACACAAATTGTGTTTAAATTAAGTTAAAATATAAATGCGTATAATTATTTTAATAATGACATTTTATATTTACATTTATAAGCAGAAAACCAAAGATGACTATACTCCTCTTTGGCAATAAGAAGGCAGAAGGACTCGATATCCTTTTTCGTATTGACGTAAGTCTTAGTAGAAAAACAAGTAATAAATCACGAAAATGGATAAAATAAAGAAAATGGAATAAAACGGGACACATTGCGAAAACTGGCCACACTAAGAAATTCACTATTGTCGATTGGCATAAAAAATTTGCTAATTCAAAACCCTGCATGTTATAATATATTTAAAGAAGGACGAGCATACTCGTTTTGACAGTGCGGGATACCTTGCCAAAGACGAGTATACCCGTCCTTGGCAGCGAATGTGTTAACATTTGAAATTGTAAAGGATTTATTTAACAGTTCGTTTCATTATTTTTGTTTACATTCGTTATATAATCACGTTTGTTTATTTAAAAGGTTTAACAGTTTAACTTTTTTTGAAAAAAATTTTATATTTACATTTCGTTTAAAAAGTATTTCATGTATCGTATTTCATGTGTTATTCACTTTAAACATTTCAAAATATTTAATATCTTTTAAATATTTGTACAACGTTTTCTTCATTAAATAAGTCTATTTAAAAACAACAAAGAGTGAGAGAGAGATAGAGAAAGAAAGAGAGAGAGAGAGAGAGAGAAACCATATCCATAATCCTTGTATTAAAAAGACATCACGTACAATATAACATTTGCCAGCTACAATTTCTCTCCCATTTTACGTTTTTTTATTGAAATCCTGCATATAAAATTTTTTTAATTAAATTCTATTTTTACTATGGCCATTAATAAAAAAACATAAACATTAAAATAATAAAAAAAAAAAACAAATGGAAACAACACTTTTTTTAAATATTTATTTAAGCCAACATATTATAAAAAACAGGAATAGAAGCAAAGAAAAAATAAAACTGAATTCATAAAAAAAATTATTTCTTAGTTTGTTTTTCTCTCTCAGAAAGTAGAAACGTTGTGAAATTCATTTATTGGCAACTCATATTGATGTTCCGCTAATATCTCGCTCATCAAATATTCCACGTACAGTGTGTCGTAAAAGTAAGTAAAATCATAAAAAATAATGTACAACAACAACACTAAAATGTCATATTTTGGCTAATATGCATGGATGTGTACACATACATACATACATGCTAGGGATGCCAATCGGGAAATCCCGAATTCCTAAATCAAGGTATTTTCGAGATTCTCAAATCCCGAATGCCGGGATGTCGTAAAAGTAAGTAAAATCATAAAAAATAATATACAACAACAATGCGTACATTACATACTTTTATTTACATTACTTTTTATTAAAATATAATCCAAACAAGTTCTTATTAAAAAAATTAAAACTATTTTCATTTATTTTCCCACGCATGCATTCCCAGATAAGGCCTTGACCTCTTTTTATGTATGGTATGGTCATAAATATATTTTGACTTTTTTTTTTTAATAGACGATAAACATTTAAAAATTAAATCATAACGATGATATAAATCTGTCTACCATAGCAGGTAGGGATGCCAAACGGGAACAATTTTAAAAAATCACTGGAATTCGGGATTTTTTAAATGCCGATCTCGAAATCCCGGGATAATTCGGGATGCAAAAATCCTGAAAAATCACTGTAAAAATCGCGATTTTCTCTTAATAATACAAATATTCTGTTAATAAAATCATTTGTATTCCAATTATATGATATATATATATATATATCTTTGAGCCGATTCTTTTGAAAATCCAAATTTTTCTTAATTGAAGGCTTTCACGACAGTATATCAAATTTCAAACCCCTATTTTTCATTCCTTCTATTTCTGTCCCTTTGTTTTAAGGGCTCAATGCACTATGTGCCGTCTTATCACGATAGTAAATGAAATATAAGTTTATTTACTTAACCCATGAGAGGAGTTTTGTTTCCCAATGTAAAAACAGTGTCTATAGTCTTAATTACTGACATATAATTCATTTCAATAGCATAAATTTCAGTTTTTTTAGAATATGCACTCTACTTTTAAAATTAATTTATAAAATTTGCCGAAAATAGGTTTTAGTGTTTTTTAAATGGAACAAATTGAGCTGAATATTTTGGCTTGAAAGTCAGCATAGTTGTTGGCAACTATAATGTGTAAAATTCTGCGAAGTTGCTTAAAGATTTCATTCCTACTTCAAAAGTTATATGTAAATGAAGGTGAAAAAAGGGCATTTTTTTAATTTTTTCACATTTTTTTTAACATTTTTCACATTTTTTTGAAAACGAAGAGTGCAATCGTCAAGCAAATTTTGCAAAATTTAAAATTTTGAAGTTTTTAACAACTGTGTTGAATGGCAAAATGCATAACATAATATTCAGCCCAATTTGTGCCGCGGTAAATATTAGCAGTAGTATTTTCAAGTTTTGTTGTTATAATTTTTTTCTCTCAGTGTATTATTACAACAATACTAGAACATGGAAGATTAATAGCCAAACTAACTATCGAATAAAAAAAAAATATTGATTTTGTAGCTATTAACATAAATATTGCATTAAATTCACGAAAAGTTAAAAAGCCCAAGTTTGAAAGGCAGCCCTATATTTCCGTTTTATCTAATCTAATCTATTAGGAATTAAGGTAGCTGACTCTACCCCCGAACCATTAAAAATAATTCGGCATTCATAGCTTTAAAATGAAAAAGTAATTTTTTTTTTTGGCATATTGCTAATTATATCAGAATTATATGCCATTAAAAATAAAATATAAAAACAGCAAGACACCTACATTCCTATATCCTCTATTTCCTTCCTCCCCTAAGGACAATGTACAATTTCGACCTCCAGATATTGCGCTTATCTAGACCAACAGGTGCACGTCCTCTAACCTAACCGAGCCTAAACTGAAAGTAACAAAAAAAGCGTAAATTAACAAAAATAAAAATTATTCATGCATATGCAAATGTATACGGTTTTAAGAAAATGATTTGGATTCCAACAAAAAGATTAAAGCATCTAACATGTGATTTGATAGGCTTGAACGAATTTTATTGTCAACATACCTGCTGTTGAAAAACACTTCTCTCAATCAACATTTGTTGGTAACAGAGTTCTAAGATAGCTGTATGCAGCTTGTAAGTATTCACATCTAGCACCTCCTGATGTAAATAAATTTATTTCTTTGGACAATTGAGTATCTAAATCAGTTATCCTATTAATTCGTCTTATAGGGCTTTTGCATTCTTCGATGCCATCAAATAATTTTTTTTTATCAATGGAAGTAGGGTTTTCCAAATACATATGAATTCACAAAAATCCCGAAAATCCCGAAAAATTCGGTTTACAATCTCCTGATGTAAATAGATTTATTTCCTTGGACAGTTGAGTATCTAAATCAGTTACCCCATTAATTCGTTTTATAGTAATGAAAATAGGGTTTTCGCCATCTGAGATGCTATTATTGAAGTCGAGTGCTAGGAATTTTTTGAAGTGTCAAAATACATACATACAAGTTTTTAAAAATCCCGAGATTCAGGATTTCTCGATTGGCATCCCTACTAGCAGTTCAATGCGATGTCCTACATATCTATTGTTAATAATGTTTTCTCAATGTGATGACTGTTGCATTAAATAAAAAGAAGAAAAAAAGAAATGATGATTAAAATTATATTTCCCGCTTGTATTTTAAAACAGTGTAAACTTTTATATCCTATATAATACTACAGTATAATACGTTTTTAATTTATGCTGATTAAAAAAACTTCACTTTTTTTATACACTTTTCAAAGGAAAAAACAGTGAAGAATAATATGAAAACTTTACACACAATATTTATGGAAATTTTTTAATTTTTTTGTATGAAGCAAATTATTGCTGTCGGTTAAAAAATAAATTTAATTAATTTATGCGCCTTGTTTACCTTCAGGTCATAACCACTGGCAGCTGTTAAATTTCAGACAACATCGTACGATAATTAAAGCCATTTGCAGATTGTTATTTCAAAACGTAAACGTTAAAGAAAAGCAAAAAAAGAAAAAATAAAAACAGATAAATAAACGCTTTTTATTAAATTATGAGTTATTTTTTCGATGACTTACTCAGGCGTATGATTTATGCACAAAATCACTCATAGGTCATTTACTTGAATGAATTTTCTTTCTTAGTCTCATCATTATTTAAAATTGTTTTTTTTTTTATTTAATTGATTTATATCGCCCAGCTGTTATAGTTTTTCTTAGGCTTATGTTTTATCTTCTTCTAAATTAAAAAAAAAAATTAAATAATATATAAATTTTTTTATGTTTAATTTAACTTAAATAAGGAGCTGATAGAATGACAGTGCCAGTATCAATTATAGGCAAAAATTCAGGTTATGTTCTCGAATTCTTCAAGCTGCTTTTAGTGTACCACTGCAGACAACAGAGAAACAAAAGGCCTAAATTTATATCATTCGCCATCTGTCCTCTTGAGTTATACTCACATACATATTCAACAGGTCATTACAACTCTTCAGTCAGCATTAAAATCTAGTTTCTGTTGTGTGTATTAATTTTATATATTAATGATGGAACCCACAGTTTAAACTCGATTCGGAGCGACAGATTTTTTTTGAGAAACTTTTCATGGGAATTTTTTATTTACTCTCAGAGTTTTTGCCAGAAATATACTGAAAGGAAGATGAAACATATCTGGCCAAGAGATTTGAACTGTGCTCTCACGTCTAATGAACTGAAACTGTTCTATTCACCTACGGCGACTTCAAACGTGAGTACTAAATCGTCCTTAATTGCGGGATAAAACTTAATCTTATAGGCATTTCATGGTTTTGTGCATTTTAATACCAAGTTTGGTCTCCTATAAAGGGTTAGCCATTTAAAGCTTTAAACTTAAAAATGGAATGAAACAAAAATGGTTTGAAATTTTCTCAAATTGATTTCGTTGTGAAGTACAATTGTTCCGTTTAGAAATGGAATATCATTCCATTCATATGGCTCCCGCGGCTGGCTTCGTAGTACCTCATTCAATTGGACCAATTTGCGTACACTTTTTTGAGATAAAGGAAAGAAAGAAACGAAACAGAATGAATTCCGTAGTCATTTGCGGCTAAGCATATTGAGTCCATGTCTACACGACAGGTTTATAGGCAAAGAATTTCAGATACACCTGTTTTAATATAGGGTCTCTTATTAAGCGTTTCGTAACTTTAAATTGAAATAAGATAAAGTATATGTACGGAATTTTTTATTCGTCTCAGAGAGTTAACGATTTCATTAATTGGCCAGAATGAATAATATTAACATACACTCTTAAAGACACCCTACAAGAGAAATTCTAATGAGATCAAATCACACGGTATCGGTGTCCAGTTCACATTACTTCTACTAGAGAGGTAGTGCTAGCTACCGTTGGTGAATTTGGTAATCTTATTGACAGTGATGGCCTGACGAGTGTTGTCCTCTAAGAATTGTAGACCAAAAACAGTGGAAACTCTTGTATGTATCTCAAAAGGGATTGGTTTGGTCCCAATACCCAGTTCCCAAAAGTGAGCCACAAAAACCAATAAGTTTGACAAAGTTCACACTCCGTCTTATTACCTTCTTTACCAGGCCGGAAGATATGCCTTAGAGAGTGACAGTAAGTTTCAATTCATTGAAATAAGCGAATATCGATAGCATTCGTCTAATAGTAAGTTAATAAGCGTTTCTTTTTTTCATATTCTCGATAACTCTATATAATATAAACTCACAGCAGTAGTTCATCGGTCATTTCTAGACTTTGTTTAGCAATAGCCTTAACCTCCGGAATAATTACCTTCATGTCCATTTCTATGTCATCCATCGCATGGGATTGCAAGTATTTTTGACAGATTTTACACGTGTAAGGCTTAGAATTTAAATGACCTATTATATGTCTTTTAAGGCTAATACGCTGAATGAAATAGTTGCCACAATATTCGCAACGGTACGGTTTCTCCCCTATGTTCGTCAGTTAATGGCGCTGCAGATTGGACTGTTGGGTAAACGATTTGGTACAGAAGGTAAAGTCGCTCGCCATTATGTACCAACAGATTGGACAAAAGCTTAGCTATTACTTAAATATTTCGAACATAGATCAGACTCATAAGAGGACTTGGTCATCGAGTGGACTTTTTGTGCAAAAATTGGTCCCGTTTGCCGGGAATATCTGTGTTAAAATTTATTAATTTGATTTATATGCCAAGAAATTAAACCTTTGGTACAAAAACCTCATTAATTCTTTTGTAGTTGATACATGGCCAACACACGATTCAGCGGCATAGTTTCATTGTACTCCTCTCTCGAGACGATGGTTTACATGTCATAAAACAGTTAAAATTACAGATTTTTTGCCTATACCGACATGTTAGATGCTGTTAAGAGGAAATATTCGTCCTGAAATCATATCCAGCCGGTCTACAAAACCATCATAAAAATGTTACTGTTTATGAAAGTTTGCATTTGCTGCATGTTTTACATTATAAATTTGTACTTAAAATAATTTGCTTGAAAACAGTATCAGACAAAAGTAAAGCAACGTGTATGTATATCAGTCGATTTTATTGTTTCATCCAGTCTTTCAAGTAGGAATAAAACAGAAATCAATGAACATTTACATTAAATTTTTTATACATATACTTATGCACTTATATCATGAATGAACAGTATGTAATATACACTCTTCATGTACACAAAATTGTCTCTGTGTGTGTATAACTCTCTGAGTAGGTCTGTTATAATTGTCCCTTTAACCACATCTTATTTTTGATTCCATCCAAATGCAGCAGAAATGACAACAAGACGCATTTGAGAACAATAACAACAACAACAATAATAATAATAAGAAAAATATGTAATATAAAACAAAAGAAGAACAACAATAAAAACAAAAAAGTAACTATTTTATCTGAAAGTGTTATTTGTTTTCGCACCAGAAAACTGCAGGCAACAACCAAAACTATAACAATAATAACAACAACGATAGTAACAGTAAATGTAAAAGAAATTAGAGCACGTAACCTCGTATACAACCAAAGAAATTGTTGTGTATGGTTTTCTATCACATGAAAAACAAAAAAGCGAACAAAGTTCAAATATTTTCTTAAAGAAATTGTTTCATACGCATACACTCGCATTATTTCTGAAAGACACACTCAGGCACGCATTCATTTAGAGCAATTAAATAAAGTGGAGGTGGAATGTTTAGTTTAGGATCTTATATGTGAAATATATGGAACCAAGAAATAAAGTAAATCTCTTACAACGTAACTAAAAAATCGAAAACGAGCAAAATATTATACTTTGTATATATTCCTTTAGGGAACTATGGAATTTAATAGTTCGGATAAAATTGTTAAATTGCTTTACCACAATGAATCTTCCGTGCATTCAACGTACGGTGAACTTTTCAAAAATCATCTTCAACTATGGGGTCTATTTCGAGATGAATTGCTACGTGAAGAAATAAAATTAGAGAATTTGGAATGAAACCAAACCGCATGAGAACCAAGAGCAACCAATACATCGCAAAAAAGTCACCCTTTGAACTGAATTTTGGGGCTGGCGAAGTCAAGAATCCATGCATACATAATTGATCATTACAACCCTTTAGTCAGGATTCCATCTAGTTTCTCACACCACTGATGTTGTGTATGTTAATTTTATATACAGTTCGGAATAACAGATTTTAGAGAATCATTTCTTGGCAATTTTCTCCTTCTCATTTTAGCATAGCCATTTCATGTACATGGTCACTGAAATCGTGCAATCGTTTTAAAAACCTCGTTATACTTGTCTTTTTAAGTTGCAGATGTATGCGAATAGATTGCAAACCAAAGAGGTCCTTAAAGACAATATAACATGTGCCATTGATCAAATCAATTTTTATTAGTCATTTCTCTTCATACAAGTGGCCATAACTACTTCCCCTGTTGACTGTTGAGTTTCATTGAATGCTTCAATGATCTTCGCCATCGAACTTTGCCATTCTAGTTCTTCTCGGGCAATAGCGTCACCTCTATTGACCACTTCTAAGTATGCCATTCAGACTGCTTACCCAAACTTCACTAGCATTTCTGCAGAGATTTTGTGCTTACAACTGTCTTCCTCTAAGTCTATCTGGTTTGGTATTCAACAGATGTTATAAATTTCCTTTGCCACAAAATCTTTGGTAGTAATTTGTAACACAACGCTATTCGCTTCAATCCTTAAGTAGGCCCTTTAAAAACTTTTTAACACAGTGCTCTTGGATGCATTTCTTAGTAAGTCCTACAATAACACTGATTTAGGTAAACTCTGTGGTATTCGTCGTTTGCTGTATTGTAGCTGCCATAGCCTACTAGGTTGCGTATTGACTTATTGGACATGTGGTCACGGTTAGGTCAGACATCTAGAACATACAGAAAGATAAAAAAATATTTCTTCAGATACATTTCTGGCAAAAGACGTGTGAGTAAATAAAATTGCCATGAAAAGCTTCTAAAAAAAAATCTGCCGTTCGGAATGAACTTTAATTTGTAAGCCCTACCGCTCATGTATAAAAATAACACACACAACTTAAGAGGGATAAGAAACTGAATTGAATGTGCATTTGAAATGGACAAAAGTAAAGTGGTATTCATCGGCCAGTAATCTGTTGCAGTATACTTAGAATGTGGTCCATTATCTTACGATAAATATGTCATTGGACCCTAGACTGGGCTCAGAGACTGAACATACTTTACTGCGATTTATGCGGAAATTAAGTAAGAATCTAGAAGAGCAGTCAATACTTTTTCTGACATTGTTTGGCATATGGGACCTAAGGCAAAATATTTCTAGGTATTCTAAAATTATCGAAAGAAATTGTCTTACGTAATGAGTTAATGAGTCGATTATTCTGATCAAATGAAACACCAGCTATGATGTGAAAGTGCTAAAACACACAATGCTATTACAATGACACCCTTTATAAACACCAAGCGAGCTGTGATCTAGCTGGCTGTCAACCTAACCCTACTTTAACTTTTATCTTAAATAGATTTGATTCCAATTGTTATGAGACACTCTATTATAAAAAATTACACCAATGTGAGGTAGAAACCTATCGATTTACCATTTAAATCTATTCGTAACGTAGTATACCTTTCCAAATCATTATGAACCTTCTCTGCTGTAACGATTTTATTACTTTGCTTTTGTAGGCAACAGACTTTGAAAATTTTTCAAATTGTTTTAAACATTTTTATAATAGTCGTAGGTTGTTGTCTGCAACAAAATACGTGAATTTAAGTGCTACTGTCATAGTTTTAATTTATTTTTATTTTTTACAAAAAAGTCAAGGTAGTCATTATGTAAGACGTGTTTATGTTTAAAATTAAATACAAAAATAAAATATTATGTGCATAATATACTTAAATATATGAATTTATTTTTATTGTATAGAAATTTATTCAAAAGATTTCATTTGAATTTTTTAAAACCTAATATATTCGTAATGATAACAAAAGTCCTGAAATAGTAATGATGAAAATTTAATTATTACTACACGTGCATTATATAAGCAAAATAATTGATTACCTAAAAAAGATAAAAAGGTTCTATCTGAAGGCAAGATAGATGCCATGACCTTTTTCTCATGTCCTTAGGAATATTTTAATAGATTGTTAAACAACCAAAGACGTGTGCTATGCAGCGTATAAGTAATGAAACTAAGAAGAGAAAATATTGTTCTATTAAGACAATATTGTTACGTTTTTACTTTTTAAAAACATTTAAAACATGAGTTCATAGATTGCAAATAATTTAAAATCAAATTGGTGTTTAGTTTATATCAAATTCTGAATTATTTGCAAGATTCTGTGTGCCACTGTTCACAACTTTATGTAAACAACAACAATTGCTTTTCTTTGTTATCCCTCTGTTTATGTCCATTGCATAAACAAAAACAATCACTAGAGAATTATTCGACAGATTTTTGTAATGAAGATCTTCACACCACGATTACTCTTTTGAAACATACTTGGTCTTCACGCAGTGCTGACTGAAATTCACTAACTCAATCGTCTGCTTGGCCTTGCGTTTATATGGCAGGGTAAACAGTCTTGAAGGAGAATAACTTCGCGTTCTCTAAATCTCTACAACGTAAACACCGACCTTTCATTCTTGTTTGTGTATTTTGTTTACATTTATTCTGGAATAGTTTGTTGTTGCTTCTTGTTTACTTGTTTATTCCCTTTTTTTGTACTAATCATGTAAACAAGTCCATTGTTTTTGTTTTTATAGCTTTTGTTAATCATTTTAATATTAAACGCTGCAACAGCATTTCCATTTTCATATCAATATTAATCCATCATTGCAACAGACCTGACTCTCCGGTGATATTCGATCACAATATCCTCACGCTAATAGTCTATTAGAATATTTCTATAAATAAAGACCAATTTATAGTTCTCTTTTAATATTTTAGAATGTAATTTTGTTATTTTCTTTTTTCAAGTCTGTCGCTTTGTTGGCTTTTAATTGCATTTTACTTTACCATTATTTTCGACTTCTCTACCATGTAATGAATATGTAGAGAAAAAAGCCATAAATTTTCATTAATCTTACACTTAAGACTTTTTTCTTTTCTTTTTATTTAAAACTTAAATGAAAAGTGTATCTTTATAATATAAATCGAAAATTTTAAGAATGCTTTTCTTATGAAAAAACATTCTCTTTTTACCTTTTAATTTATGAACTATTAAAGAAATATTTTCAAGTTACTTTACCTGGCAAAGATGTGCAATTGCATATAGAATGGAAAGAAATAAGACAGAAATTAAACTAATGTTCTCAATTTAAAGTTGCTAGTAAAGTTAGAAAGTATTTTAAAAAAGAAAAATATATTTGCATGGAATATGAAAATACCTACAGAAAGTATTACTCAAGGCATACTACGAATTGTTGAAAGGACTTTATATTTTGATTTTCTCTACTATCTGGTACTTTCATAGATTTTTCTAGAATTTTATTTAATTTATTTAAAATATTCTATTTTAAATTGTATTCTATTCGTCTTACCTTATTATGTTGTATTCTTTACACTTTTTTACTTGTAAATTATAATTTATGCTTACATAGTGTCATTTAAACTTTAGGAGAAAATGTGTCAACATGCCTACAATAATTATTTTCAATTTCATTTCATTTTTTTTTCCACAATATTTACACTTCAACAGGATTATTATTCAACAATTTATCTCTTTTTAAAGTTTCTCTGTTGTTAAAAGAAAACTTTCATTTTCTATACTTTTTTACTCCTACATAACACTGTGCTACAAATAATTTTAAAGAAATATTTAAATAGTTTGCCAACAGGAATTTATTAGACGTAAAGCCAAAGCTCGAAACCCAGGCCAGACATCAACACAAAATCCAGAAAGTATATCAATGGCGATTTTCTCTTAGCAGATTTCTGGCAAAAGTTCTAGAAGTAAATAAAATTGTCATGAAAATTTTCTTAAAAATCTGTCGTTCGAAGTCAACTTTAAACTGTAGGTCCCGCCAATTATGTATAAATTTAGCACACCCAACATAAGTGGTGTGAGAAACTAAGTCAATAATTTTGACTGAAGGGTTGTAATGATTTACACAAGATTGCCTGATATATGTTGTATTTTGCTTTGCTAAACCAATTTGAGTGCTAGGCTTACTATAATAATTCTGTCAGTTTTTGGTGCCGCTATATGTTTACTAAATTAGTTACTCATTTTTTAGTCAGGATTCCAACCTAGCTTCTCACTGCATTTTATCCATCAGTAGCTGGCTCTACATTTTAAATTTGACTTCGATCATTAGAGTTTTGAGAATCTTTTCAAAGAAATTTTATTTAATTCCAGTGCTTTTAGCGAAACATTTCGTTTTTGGGGCTTACATACACAGCTACACATCACATAAGGACTGATGATTCATCAGCGTTATCGTTTTCATTCTATTCGAGTAGTAGTCCTGAACAGTTCTAAGCATTTACCAGCTACAGCGATGCAGAGACGCCTTATTCCCCATTCCTTTCCAACCACAATCGTCAATCATGTATGTTTTCATTCTATTCGAGTATTAATCCTTAACAGCTCTAACATTTACTAGCTACAACGATGCAGAGACGCCTTATTTCCTATTCCTTTCCAACTATAATCGTGAACCAAGAATATTGTTACGAAAATGAAAAATCTAGATACTGGTTTTTTACTTTTATATCGCATAACATTCAAATTATAAATAAAAGCTACTAAAACAAACCTGTTTACAAATGATCGTAATGCTTAATATCACAACAAAAGCCAGCATAAAAAATGGTAAACAAGTAAACAAATATATACCAACAACACTACAATAATAAATGTAAACGACAATGTTTACATTTATAGAGATTTCGTGAAAGCGAAATTAAGAACATTGGATTTTAATAAGATTCATCAATCTATTTACTTTGTCATATAAAAGGCAAGGCAGAGGAGGCTACGCAGTTAATGTAGTTCAACATGTTTATCTTTCAAACTATAGTTATCGATAGCGATTGTTCGCACATGCAGCTAAAAACATCAGATGCTTAAACTATAATAAGTACAGCAGGTGATGGTGAATTCGAGATCTATACAAATCCATAAGTATTGGGAATACCAAGGTTCAAGAGACTAACAACATAAATATGAAGTTGTTTAAAATGAATTCAAACTTTACTTAGACCATTGCTCGTTTCAATGAATTCACTACATGCAAAAGGTTGTAGCCCTATTCTAGTAGGTTGTGTGTTGGCTTAAGGTCAGACATCGAAACCAAGTATTGAAAAAAAATATTTTTACGGAGACTGCCTCCCAGCAGATTTTTGGTAAAAACTCTACGAGTAAATAAAATTACCATGAAAAGCTTCTTAGAAAATCTATCGTTCAGAGCCGACTTTAAACTGTAGGTCCCGCCATTCATGTATAAAGTTAACGCACACAACATAAGTGATGTGAGAAGGATTTCAACCTAGATCCTAACGGGTTGTAATGACCAATTATGTATGTATGTAAAAGGTTGTATATAACAATTTTAGGTTTACATAATTTGCCAATTTAGATTTGAAATCCTTGTTTTTACTCGAATAAATCTCAACCTCTTCGAATCCAACCTTTCGCAATACCTTGAATAAGATTGTTGGCAGAAGTATTCAACAATCCTTTAAAATCTTACTCATTTAGTATTCTCTCTCTCTCTCTCTCTCTCACTGACGTTTAAAAAAACTATTCCATATTTTTCATTTTAATTTAGATAATATTGCCAAATGCATTGTTAAGAGAAATTTTCGTGCACAAATTTTCATAAACTTCAGCATACAAAAGCAATTAAATTAAATAATTGCATTTCAAAGCGATTTTAATTACAAAATTCTCAAATACAATGTATTTACACAGAATACATGCAAACACTTGTACACCATACATACACCTAAGAATGCTCGCTTACACTTACACATACTTATGTACGTACGTACACCAACAACCAACCAACCAACAACATGAAAAGTGATTTAAAAATGGAATAGACAAGTAAGGAAAAAAATAAATACTGAATATGTGTGTGTATACCACATATACAGAGGCAAACAGAGACCTGTGAAAAACAAATAGAGGTTTTAGAAGACAAATTGTAGTCGTACAACCACCAATACCAACACCAACATTTTCTCATTTATTTCTCTTAATTTCTTACTCTTATTCTCTATTATTTTCTATTTGCTATACATACGTATGTACCTATGTATGTATGTATTTATGTACGTATTAAAATAATTGTAAATGTGTCTGCACATAAATTTCTTTTGTTTGTTTCTGAAGCAATCGTAAATGTTGAGTGTATACGTGTGTAATGTTTGTATAACTGTATGGTTTGTTACATTTATTTAAAGTACATTTAATTTACACACAAAGAAGAAGAAGAAGAAGAGACATTTAAATCAACAAATTTATTTTAATACCATATGACGTTATCCTTGAAAGGATTTGTATTCATTTTTTTATTTCCATTTGTTCCAATCAAGTTGTTTCACCTTAACAGAGTGATTACTCTACTACAGCAGGTTTTAGGATTAGAGGCTCCCTATCTATCACTGCCTAAAAACATGGCCTTCGACAAATGTGTGTTTGGGTTGCACTTTAAGGTAGAGTATATGATTTTTTCTCTTGAAAATATTCCAGTGTCTCTTGCAGTGCATTGTTTTCGAACTTCGAAAACCTTTTTCCGATTTTCAACGATCAGTTCTCTTGAATGTAGTTGAAGTAGCGACAGAACCGTAAAATAGAATTCATATTAGGAGGGTGGTCTAATATATCAATAGAGTTGCATTTTTTACAACGTCACCCTTTTTTGTGCGCTGACGAGAATCTTGCAAGCATGCAGTAAACAGTTAGAAGATCAGATTGATTGATCTTGAATGGTTCTAATGCTCTAAGTTCGACTCTATTTGATTCGATTATATTCTGAGATTGACTACAGATCGGAATTGACTACATTATTTTTAAGTCTTTTACCTCCATATCCAAATGGCTAGGTCAAGCAACAAAGTAACATGAATGATAAATATCGGGTCACCTAGCACATATACCTCAGCAGTTGGTAACGGCCATTTTGTTAAAGCTACACTGTCAAATTAGCTGTCAGACAGTTTTGCTAAACCATAAAGGATGGCCATCGATAACAAAGGGTATTTGCGGGACTCTGGGGCTGTTGTCGAAAAATTTCTTAATGAACGAGTACGTGGATTTTGGTCATTTAAAATCGACATGAGATCTAAGAGCGTCCTCTTAATTTTTTTTTTTTTTTTTTTTTTTTTTTGAGGACATCACTATAGAATGATGTGGACATGTACGACTTGTAGTTTCAAAATGACAGAGCTTCATGATGTGAAACTGTATGATTTGACTCCATTAAACCTTTCTTGTGGACTATAGTCAACACAACTCATGCCAACGGTAAACTTCAGCCTTATTTGCCAAGCTCATATAATCCCTGGAAAGTTGTGGTGGAAAGTTAAACGTTGCTATTTCTCACTGATAATGTCATAAATAGGTCTTTCTAACTGATAATAAAAAGGAAATCAAATTTTGAATCGTTCAATATCAATCCCCTAGGAATTCCAGGACGTACAAAATGTGCACTACTGGTGAAATTGCCATCATATTGGCATTTTCTCAAATAAGTTATTCAGGAGTCTTGGGCCTGAGAAGAAGTATCCCACTATCAGTGTCTGCGTTTGCATCTAGCCTTCAAACAAGAAGTTCATAACTTTAAATTTTTTGCCATATTTGATTGAGCCCTACAGAAAATCCCAAAAATATGCTAGAATGTCAAGAATTATATTAGAACTGAATTCGTTTCCTAAAGAAAATGTTTAATCACAATGGTTGAAATTAATTAATAATGGCAATGAGTCTCATTTCGGCCTACTTACCTTACCACTTGAAGATCTATCGTCTAACCTAAACTAACTTACCTACACAAATTTCTGGATCAGCTACATTTTGTTACCTTTTTTCCTTTAAATAGCGTTTAAAATATGAGCTTGCAGATTGCAAATAAAATTAAAATAAATTTGTGTTTAGTTTTAATAAAAAATTTTTTATTTATTGATGTAAACAATTTATTTATACCATTCGCATAAATAATAAATAATAACTATTGCTGGACAGACAATTATTCGACAGATTTTTGAAACGGAGATCTTCAAACCACAATTATTCTCTTCAAACCAACCGCATCTTCACACAAGACTGACTGGAACTTCACTAACTCAGTTGCCGGCTTTGCCCTGCCTATTATATGGCAACTAAAACAATCTGATCTGCTTGAAGGTCAAAATCTCTATACATTTGTTTCCATTTATTAATGCTGGTGTTTATTGTTGCATTTTTGTTTACTTGTTTACCATTTTTTATGCTGGTGTTTGTTGTTACACTAAGCAGTACATTAATTTGAAAACAGGTTCGTTCGTTGTATTGCTTTGTTTTTGTAGCTTTTGTTTATAATTTTAATGTTAAACACTGTAAAACAAAATACCAGTATATTGATTTTTCATTTAAATAACAATATTCTCCTTGTTTAAACATTTTAATAATTGACGTCATAATAAAATTTGTCCGCATTTGTATTTCTATTTCCAAACCATAACTGACTTGCTAAACAATTCATTGGCTCTAGCCAGTGGAAGAAATAAAACAAATAAAATCAACAGCAGGTGGTATTATTAGCAGCTGAAAAAATATGCATAAATAACGCATTTAAATGCAAAATAGTCCACACTACACAAACGGGAGAAAAATCGCCAAACAATAGGAAATTAATGAATGTGTGTATCCATAGTTATGATACACATTTACAACTATTTTGACAATGATTATAACGGTGATTATAAAAATGCTGAATACAAAAGCAAATATTACTAAAATCCTATCACACACACACGGACACACTCTCTTAACAATGTTTACATGAAAGTGAGTAAAAGAGTAATGAGTTACTGTGTAGGATAATAAAATCATGAATTTTTTTCTCTTTTGTTTTGAATTTATGCTGGCATATAATTTAATAATGATATTGAAAATAACGGTTATAATAACCATGTATTGGTTTTTGCCACAATAATGTAAATAACAATAATGGCAACAACAAAAGCTATATGTATGTGTGCTAAAAATAAAAATACACAACACAATGACAAAAGAGACAAATACAGGCATAGCGGATATTGCAACAGACTAGTTACATTAGCTGAATACTGTGTTTATTTTGTTTTTCGTTTCATTGTTTGTTTGTTTGCTTTTTGTTACTGTTTTTGTACATTTATAAGCAATTACCTGTATATGCACGTTTAAACATGCAAAGATACGCACGCACACTGCATTACTAAATAACAAGCACGCATGTACCTGTGTTGGTAAACAATAACACCAACTCCTGCGGAAGATTATTTTTATAAAAATCACCTTGCTGAGTCTTTTTAGAGTACTTTTAGTGATCAAAAACTTCGATTAAAAAAAGGACTCAAAAATGATTCTAGCCAAAGAGTAAAATGAGTTCGATTTAAAATACAACAAAACTTTGTATTGCATTTGGAAATTAATCATCCAGACGTTTAGAATGTGACTATTATTTCCGTTGTTTATTAGTATATTCTGCTAATACTAGAGATTGAAAAACGCTTACAAAAAAACAGATCACGTAGGCGTTAGGTTAGGTTAGGTTAGGTTAGGTTAGAGGACGTGCACGTGTCGGTCAAGACAAACACAGTACCCGGAGGTCGAAATTGACCCATTGCATATTGTCCTTTGCAAGGTTTTGAAAAATTATTGTGATTACGTAATTTTATGATCATATTTTGCGCTAGTAGATGATTAAAAACTGCTTTTCTGTATAAATTTTCTTTTATGTAAAAGATGGCTATGAAATAAAGTAAATTTTTTTTAAATTGAAAATTTTTCTTTGTTTTTTAACGAAAACCAATATTTCTTTAAATATATTTTGAAGTCTGATGTACATACACCACGAATGTAAACTTAATATTCTTTCTTTTTTTCATACTTAACATTCATACGAACGTGATTTTTGAAATCGCTGTAGTGTAAACGTAGGACTCAGTAAACCTAATAAAAACTATTGAAGAGCGTAAAATAGTATTGTAAGTACAACTAATAAATGACTCAAATTTAATCATAAATAACATAAATAACCTGTCCAAACTAATAGGAACATGACTCATGAAAAACAATAAAAGGACTCATAAAAGACTCGTATGAGATTAAACGATGACAGAAAGACGACTCGAAAAAGAATCATAAACGAAGGTAAATAAGATTAATTAATGATTAGAAAGTGACTGAAAGATAACTCGAAAAAGAATCATAAACGAAGGTAAATAAGACTAATAAATGATCGGAAAGTGATTCGAAAATGATTATAAAGCTACTAGAAAAAGAGTCGAAAATTACTCTAAAATAATATATAAAATGACTCATAAGTGATTTTTTAAGAAGAATAGCTCGTAGTCACTTTTTTCTCCCGACGAAAGAGTCTTCTAAGATCAGAAAATGAGCGCATATTCGAGCCTTTTAATCGCACAGAAGAATCAAAAAAGACCCGAATTTGATTACAAATTTTAAAAATTGCTGGCTGGGACAGAACAGAACAGTTAATAGAAATACAAACAAAAGCTTTTCACTCAAAAAGAAAACAAATGAAATAAAAACGGCAAAATAGTAACCAAAATGAGAAGAAGGAAACAATCATACGCTCAATATTGTACAACGATAATGAGGATGAGCTTTCCTATCGCCCACAGGCCTAAAAATGATGATTATGAAAACAACGATAATAACAACAACAATTATAACCATAAAATTCGTAATGTTCATAATGATGATGATGACGATGGTGATGCCGTTAATGATGAGAGAAATGAAAGTGTGTAGAATTATAATCAACCAACCAGCCAAACAAACAAAACAAACAAGACACACAAAACAAAAAATGCCAGAGTAAGCGAAAGGTAAACTTAAATAATAAATCACACAGACACACTCACTTACACTTACACTTACACAATTTGTATAGTATGCGAGTATAAATCTACGCAAGAGTGAGTGTATTTGCTTTGTCTTTTACGTGTTCGCAAATGGTGTCAATGATGGTGTTGCTGATGACTGTGACCTAATCACGTAAAAATCAATTCTTTTTTTTCTCTTAATCATGTGTTCCATTATTTTATAATTTTTGTATTCTTCTCCTTGATTTAAAGTCTGTTCTCGAGCAAATACACTTACAGTGAAGAGCAGAAGTGAGTGCCTCTTCACGATACTGAGTTTTGTCATTCACAAAAACAAAACCGTACAAGCAAATACAATTACTGCTTTCCATCTGATTGGAAACGTGTTATCTGATCTGATGAGTTCAAATTTAACCACTTTCAGTAAGCTGGAAAGCAGTACCGCAGTCGAAGACCCGGGGAACGTATTCAAAGATACCATGTGAAGCAAACTGTTAAACATGGCTTTGAAAATAGAATGTTTTGGGGATGCTTAACATGGTGGCATGTTGGCCCGCTATATTTAGTAGATGGTATCATGCGAAAAAAGACTGTCTACAGATCCTACATAACATAACATAATTAGTCATTACAACCCTTCAGTCAGGATTACGACCTAGCTTCTCACACCACTTATGTTGTGTGCGTTAATTTTATACATGAGTGGCGGGACCTATAGTTTAAAGTCGACTCCGAACGACAGATTTTTGAGAAGCTTTTCATGGCAATTTTTACTCTCAGAGTCTTTGCCAGAAATTTGCTGAGAGGAAGTCGCCGAAGAAATATTTTTCGTTTTGTATGTCTGACCTGGGATATGAACCCGGACCTTTCGTCTAATAAGCCAACACACTACCCATTAGACCACGGCGACCTCTACAGATCCTGCAAACCCATATTCGAATTTTATGAACCAATTAGCTTATCCCGAATAAGAAATTGTTTTCCAACAGGATGGTGACCCGAAGCACACAGCAAAAATTGTAAAGATATGGAGTGAGAAACAAAATTTTTAATTGATGGAATGGCCAGCACAAAGTTCCGACTTCAATCCGATTGAAAATCTTTGGTCATTCGTGAAAAGCCGGCTCAGGACATGGACAAACTTTGGGATCGTATAAATGCGGAATGGAATCGAATTCCGAAAGATTTTATTGAAAATTTAATAGAAAGCATGTCAAACCGCGTAAATCAAGTTATTTCTAATAAGGGTCTGTGGACCAAATATCAATAGTTGTTCGCAATATTGTAGAGAAACAACAAACAGAACTTTAGTAAGTCCGTACCAGAGATCAGCAATGAATAGTTTTTCCGCTACTCATAAGCACTCATGCAATTTTGAGTATAAATGAATCAAAAGAATTGAAATTCAACTACTCTGATTCCTTCCTACTCGCTACAACATTGATTTACAAGTATAAGTAGCAATGAGTATGAGTACAACGTTGACATCAAACTCACAACATTCGAAATATGTTTGATTCATACGCATACCCAATCTGATTCATAAATTTAGAAAAATACTTATAATACTTATAAGTTATTCGTGAGGCTCGAATCATTCATCAAAATTTACAACCTTTGTTGTTGTTGAATATACAAACAAAAAAGAAAGGAGAGACAAAGACAACCAAGTCTTTGTAAGTATAGTACTCTTGTGAGTATAATACTGTTCGTACGCGAATCATACTCATTTTGTGCTTCGTATAAATGTTAAGTAGAGACGAGTTTTAAGTCAATAACATCATGTGTATTGTTAAGTATGAATACGACGAGTACTTCCAACTTAGAGTGTGAGTAGTATGAGTATGATATCAAAATAAGTATAAGTATTTGAAATTATAAGTGTGACTCGTACTTACTCATCGTTTTGAATACTTATTGCTGATCTCTGGTCCATACCACAATAATATTACATTTGCATTGTAATTAATAAAGAAATTAAATTTAAAAATGCATTGAATATAGCGTAGAATTTCTGATTTTTTTGTTGCTTTAAAGTTTTAAAATATCATTAAAACTGTTCAAAAATGTTGTAGCTTAAATGAATTTTTTTTTTTTTTGCTTTCATCTGCAAGTGAAGGTTGTTCTATTTTAGCCTGCTATCTTTCTAATTATCAAGTCATTCTGCTAATATCAGCTGGACACACTGTAACACTCTTCAGAGGCGACTTTATCATTATGACTGCTGCATGTACTATTTGTTGCAAGCAATTTTAAAAATTAAAACAGAAAATAGAATAAAAATAAAACAACAACCATAAGGCATCATCAGTGGCGTGGTAGCGTATGTTAAAAATTGTTTTGGCAATATGCCACTTTAAAATATTGAAGTGTGTGTAGGGTTGAGTGTGTATGTATGTTTTTGTATATGTACAGTTAACCCTCCTATAACGCGGTACTCTCAGAACTTGGTTTCCATATAACGCGTGGCTGAAATTGCGACAGCCCTCCTATAATGCGATACTCTTATAATGCGGTTTGCGTTTAACTTCATCCCATAAGTTAATTCCGCACAGTCTATGAATGAATAGTAACTAGATATTGTAAGAGGGTTTAATATAAGTTTTATTTTCGATGCAAAAGCTCAGCCGAGATACAGTACCGTGCAAAATAGTAGCAGGTGGTTGTTCAATTTAAAAAAAAAAACAATAAATGAAGATGAACCAAGTGAGAATAAATATTAAAAAATTACATTATTTTACAAGTCTTTCGTAATTTTGTTGGAAAGCAGTCTTTTAGTTTAGTTTTTATTTAATTTTCTTTATCAATCCATATATGAACTCTTGAATTCAATACAAATAATTTATAATTTTTCCTCCATTTTGTATTTCTTAGTCTCCATATAACGCTGTACGAATTAGAGATGCCAATCGGAAAATCCCAAATTTCGAAATCCCGGGATTTTTGGGATTCACAAAATCCCGAATCACGGGAATTTTAAAAGCTTGTCCCGGAATTTTTCGGGATTGTGAATTCATATGTATTTTAACCCTACAAAAGGTCCTGAAAAAAAATTCTATATCACTTGACTTCGGTATTGGCTTCTCAGATGAGGAAAAACCCCACTTCCATGGATAAAAAGTTATTTGATGCCATCGAAGAAGGCAAAAGGTCTATAAAAAGAATTAATAGGGTAACTGAATTAGATAATCAACTGTCCAAAGGAATGGATTTATTTACATCAGGCGATAGTAGAGGTGAATTGTTGGAACTATTTTACCAACAAATTTTGATCGCGAGAAGTGTTTTTCAACGGCAGCCTATGTTGACAACAAAATTCGTTCAAGCCTATCAGATCATATATTAGATGCTTTAACCTTTTTGTTGGAATCCAAATAATTTTCTTAAAACGAATGTATTTGCATATGTATGTAGGAATACTTTTCATTTTTGTTAATTTACGCTTTTTTGTTACCTTTTGTCTTGCTCTCCATCGCATAATTGGACAAGCATTTGTCTGATATGTATGGGAATAAAACTTAAAAAAAATTATATTAAAAATATGTTTTTTTTTTGCTTATATTTACACTCTATATTCCAGACATTCAGATTAATTAAAAATAAAAAATTACAACATTTTTCATGATAACGGTAATTCTATAAAGAAAAAGGAAATTATCTCAATTTTTTGCGCTCAACGCATAATCGTATAAATAAGAGCTCCATTGTTAAAAATGACAAAAGACTTTAATACTTTGTGGCCTATTCTTTGTTCTCAAGAATGACCTGTAAACGTTTTTGAATTAATTTTGCAAAATTGTAGCGTACCACAGGTTCTAAGGAGCTTCACGTTTCCAGTAAAACCGCCTTAAGTTTCCGCCTCAAAGTTTTAAATTGTTGTCGGTATACTGTTCTAGCAAATTCTTCCCAAAAATATTCAATTGCGTTAAGGTCTGGACTGCGTGTAGGGGTTGCTATAAGTTTGGGGCAATTATGAACCAACCAAAGCTTTGCCACATCCGAAGTATGCTTGGGGTGACTGTCCTGCTGAAAAGGAAAATCGTTCGCTATGTCTAATTTCTCGGCATTTTGCTTTACATTTGTCTTCAAAATGTTGAGGTAGCCAAATTTGTCCATTTTACCATCAATGAAAAACAAATCTATATCAGACAAATGCTTGTCCGATTATGCGATAGAGCCACTGTACATAATAGGAATACAAATGATTTTGTTAACAAAATTGCAATTTTTCCCATGATTTTTCGGGATTTCTGGATCCCGAATTATTCCGAAAAATCTCGGGATTTCAGGATCGGGATTTACAAATTTCCGAATCCCGGGATTTTTAAAAATGGATCCCGTTTAGCATCCCTAGTATGAATGATGTGATTTGTACTAATTCCGTACAATAACGCCTGGTTTGTACCTGAATTAGCCTGGTTTGTACCTGAAATCCGAGTTTATTATAGCGCAGTATGCACTCACCGCATTATGGGAGGGTTGACTGTATTTTATTTTTATAAAAAAAAATATATATAACGAAACGTATAAAAATGCTTCAACATTAATACACATACATTGAAACTACAATAACAAGAACAACAACAATTTGCTTAAGTTGCATAAATAGAAAAACAAAAAAAAAAAATGCAAAAAAATAAAATGATACATTGACATTAAAAATGTAGTGAATGTAGTGCAACATTGTTGTTGTTGTTGTTGTTTTACTTTTACTTTTTATCCAAGTATTTGTATATTTTTTAATAGCACCATCACTTTGGCTTGAAGGAAAAGCCCAAAAAAAAAAAATAAACCCACAAATAAACAAGCAACGATTTGAAAAACCCTGAAAAGGACCAACAAAAACAAAAATAAAAGCATTTAAACTAAATAATATATGCGGGAATATTTAATTTTGCATTTTTTGTGTATTTAGTACTTGAATCTACAGATTTAAATAACATTTTGAAAAACGAAACGAAACAAAATGAAAAACTGAAAATTAAAGAAAAAATTTCAATGAAATGAAAATTCTTGTTTCAGCATATCTCTGCTATTTGATTTGTATTTAATTTAAAGCTTTAAAATGTTGTTTTTATTTTATTAATAATAAGCGAAAACCCAAAAAAAGCAACAGAAAATTAAAAAAATCAAGCAATACTTTGTATCTATCTGTGGGAATGTGGATACGAATCCAAACACATACTCGTATGCCACTTAACAGCTGCTTGTCATTGGCATAATGAATTTCATTAAAAAAAGAGAAAAAAGAAATACAAATAAACGAACGAATAGAGTAAAAGTTAAAAATCAACATGTTTAACCAGAGAGAAACAGACAGAGAGAAAGCGAAGAAGAAGTTGTGGAAATTGAAAAAGTGAAAAGGCAAAGGAAACAAGTGAATTGTGCAGTGAAATGTAAATGAAAATGAAAGTTTGGCCATGTCAAAAACGAATATTTTTTAAATTGAAATGTTAAATTAAACTTAAATTCTTAAAAGTTTTAATATTTAAGGAAGGAATGACGACACATTATTTTCATAGGAGACGACAGTGTTGCATTTGCATTCTAGCACTCTTTAGAAACGCACATGCTGAGTCATATTTTTACAAATCAAAGTCGTATAATATTCAGATTTTAAGGTTCTCCTCGCACTAACTTTTGTAGAAGTACAGGCTAAACATTAATGTAATGTCATCAACAAGTGCTTAGAGTAAAATACTAGTATTTTCTGACCCAATAATATCAAGAACTCGGCTCTTTGTAACTTAAAAGCATGCCAGGTTACTATAGTAGTGCAACATTTCAAATACTTTGAATTGTCGTGCACACGCAAATAGCAAACAAGCATGCCAAATTTAGAACGATACAATATCTATTTACTATTCATCCATAGGCTGTGCGGTAGGAACTTGTGGGATGAAGATAAACGCAAACAGTGCTATAAGAGTATCGCGTTATAGGAGGGCTGTCGCAATTTCAGCCCCGCGTATTATGGAAACCGCGTTCTGAGAGTACCAGCAGTTATAAGGGAGTTGACTGTACTCACTACTAATTGCTCATTATCACACCTCAATCAAGATTACAACCGAGCTTTCCACACCACTAATGTAATGGGGCTTGCAGTTTAAAGGCAACTTCAAACGACTGCTTTTTGAGAAACTTTTGAGGGAATTTTATTTAGCTCTTAGAACTTTTTCCGGAAGTCTGTTGACACCAAATTGTTTGTCATTTATTCAATCTGTTTTACCAAATCACTAAATGCAGCTACATGTGTTCCATAACTAAACTCCATAACATAACAAATAAGAAAGCACGTCATTGCCACTGCATTGTTCAAGAACTTTTTAAAGTGGCAAAAGTCATCGAAAGTGCAGAGGCATTGCCATATTTTTAAAAAAGTTAATTTTGTTTTATCTGTAAGTTGTAATTACGAAAATAAGTTAAAGGTAACTTTGCCTATTCACTTTAGCAAAAGGTACCTTTAACTAATCCCAACTTAACTTTAACGGGAAGTTGTAATAATGGCCCTTATATAAACTTTTTCCAAAAATCACTCGTTCGAAGTCGACTTTAAAATGATATGTGAAGCTAGATCGTAATTTTGATTAAACGGCAGTTATAACCAATCACGTATGTTTGTAAAATAGTGATTTCGACGTAAGAGCGCCTATTGCAACCTTTCTAAATAAAGTAAAAATTCTCTGTAAGTATGCTATTTGACTAAATACATGGCTTAATTTAGAATTGATAAACAATATTTATTACGGTTGTGTTACTTCTACTGCTACTTTGCTGTACAAGATATCCCCATGGATATTGTAACTCAAAAGGTTACACTCATTAAGGGCCATTATTACAACTTCCTGTCAAAGTTGGTGTTAGTTAAAGGTACCTTTAGGTAAAATGAACTGCAAAATTTTTTTAACTTATTTTCATTATTACAACTTTCAAATAAAACAAAATGAACTTTTTCAAAAATATGGCAATGCGATTGCACTGGCATTTTCCGATAAAGATCGGAAAATTTTTGGTGGATGCAAAACAATGTATTATTGAAAACAAAAAATTTAAGTTAACATATCGAAAATGGTATATGATATGGCAAGTTCAAACATAAAGTGATCTTTAAATGTTAAAGGTAGGATGATCTTCACTTTAGCTTAACGCTCACTTCTATCTTATTGGGTACTCATAACAATGAAAAACAATTTAATTCGACAAAATAAATATTCCGGCCGTCCCGTGTAAGTTATATTATGAAGTAGAATAAGGCATCTAATTTTCAGGAGATTATCAAATTTTACATTAAGAATTCGGCAAGCCAAATGAGAAATGTGATCATGACGCCCCTTCTGAAAGACATATCTAGCTATGTTATTAAATGCCAAATTAAGTCTACGTTTATCATCACAATCGTAGTTTGCGAAAATTACACACCCATACAAAAGTATCGGGATTAAGTACGTTTTGGCAAGTTGTATACGAATGACAAAAGGAGTCGAATCAATAACAGTCCATAAGTTCCTAAGCATACTAAAAATTCTACCTACAACGGCACCTATATGGTTAGACCACGATTTTTCGCAGATTTGACAAAGTCAATCTTATTTCCCCTGATGCATTATTCAAGCATGACAAATAATCTGTCGGTTCTCGAAAGTATAATACATTTAGACTTAGAGGGATTGATGCAAAGTCCATTGGCCGAGGCCCAGTTGTCAATCCTTACTAAATCACTATTAATATAAACCAAATAAGTATTCTCCCTAGGAGTACGTACTAATATAAAGCTGCACATCATCAGCTTACAATTGAACATTACAGTGAATCATGACATCCGGTAAATCTTTTATATACATACAAAATAATAGAGGCCCAAGTATTGTGGATTTGAAATATTGCCATTACGATGAACTTTTTGAAACCTATTCAGCAAATAAGAATAAATCAGATTACAGGCAGAATTTGAGAAATAAAACAGTTTCCGGAGCTTTTTCAAAAGAACTTCGTGATCGACTAGGGTAAGTTCGTTAAAGGTAAGTGTTGTAATAATGGCCCTAAGAGTTTTTGCTAGAAATCTGCTGAGAGCCAATCACCAAAGGAATATTTTTTCATATTCCTTTTTAATGGAGACGTCTATCCTCGTTTTTGACCCGTGGCCTCACATCTAGTAAGCCAACACGCTACAAGCCACCTGTGATTACGGCGACTTGTAATCTGGAAAACTTTTTAGCTTCTGATCAATCTTACTTGACTTTACTTATTAATGGATTTAAAAAAATGTATTCATTCTAATCTTATGGAAATTCTAACATATTTCTATACGTATTATCTACTTTATTATCTCTCTTTTACATTTTTAATGCCGAATTCATTTATCAATTACATTTTATTTCTTACTCTATGACTTGACTATGTGTCCTTGAAACGAAAAAAAAATGACTACCTGTAATGGAATTTAATGAAATTATATTCTAATAAATTGATTTCCTCCATAATGATGATGATGATATTACAAATTTTTTTTTTTTTCGTAATTTCTTTTATTAATATTGATTAGAATTTCCATATAAGAACAGAAAACCTTTCTTAATATTACATCTTATTTTATGAATTTATTATGCCTCTGGAGTGAACAGTTTGCCTTGACTGTGTAATATACTTTAAATATGTAATACAGGAAATGGAAAATTATACAATTTATGGATATTTGTTTAGTTATGGCTTAATGTTGATAAAATAAACACCATTTCCTGTGTCTTTCATATAAAAGAAAAAAGAAAAAAAACAAAAAGCATGTCAAGGTAGTTTTATATTGGATTCGTCAAAATCGATAAGGTAAGTAGAAAGAATTTTTCTTCTTTTTTTTAATATTAAAAGCAAATATCCATACAAATGGTTTTCTTATGTCATTTTATTTTATTTTTATTTTTCCTTTTTTTTTTTTTTTGTTTTGGTATTTCTTTTTTATGTTTTCATAATCAAGAAACGTGACTGTCATTTTATAGTCCTTGTTTCATTTACATTTTCCTTTCAAATTATTTCCAATTTTTTCATTTTCTTCACTCGAAATTTATTTACATTTGAATCGTGTAACATTTTCAAGGTTGTTTTTTATATTTTCTTTTTTAATCTGGTTTTCAATTTTCTTATCACGGCCGTCTGGCGTCTTTACTTTTTTATTTTAATTTTTTGTCAATAATGAATTCAAATTAATGGTGTAGGTATTATGGAAATTTTGTAATTATTAATTCGTCTTTTCGTTCATTTAAATAATTGTTAGGAAAGTTAAATTATAAATACTGTTAAATAAGTAAGCATCCTTCCATCCAAAAGTGAACAGTTGTAGTATAACAATGGATTCAAATGGATTCCTTGTTTTAAACGATTGTATGTAGTCACTTACATACACAATTGGTTATTACAACCAACGGAAAACAAATTTTTAGGAATCTTTTTATGGCAGTTTTACTTCTGCCTATAGTTTTTGCCTGAAATCTGACGAGAATCTGCCGTCGAAGAAATATTTTTTCGCTTTTCATTTTGTTGGATATATCTGAGCCAAACCTGGTCTCACGTCTAATAAACCAACGCACTACCTGTTAGACAAAGGCAATTCACTAACTGTTAGACATTAACCGCTTAAGACTTTTAAATTTAAGTGTTTCATTTTGGGAAACACCCTGTATATTCTTATGTATCAAACATACAGTAGCGAGCTCAAAAAATGCAACACTGTGCCATATGATCTTTAATAAGATCTGTTTCAAAATAACGGTAACTAATTTATCTATTTTCTTTTGCTGTTAATTCTTTCAATTATAAGTTTTCAAAGTAACCACAGTTTATTCCAAAAAGTTTAAACAAGTGCAAATTTTAAGCGAGCAAAAAAAATGCAACATAATAAAAAAATAGTTAAAGTAAGTTATTTATTTAATTATAATTGAAAATTTCTTAAATAAGTTATACAAAATGTGTTTTGTAATAGAAGCAGCTCTCAGCTGACAGCAAAACTGCAATCATTAAAGCCTTAGAAGAAGGAAAATCCATGCGTGAAGTTGGACACCTCTTTGGTGTACATCAATCAACCGTATGTCGGATTAAATCTCGATTTTCCTTGAGAAATAGTATGGAAAGGAAACCAGGTAGTGGTAATCCTCGAAAAACTACCTCTCGCCAAGACCGCCAGATGATTGCACTGGTTAAAAAAGATCCACGAAAGACCGCAGTGGACGTTGCTAATTTCGCAAATGAGCAAATGGGAGTCTCTATAGGCGTTCACACTGTTCGCCGTAGGTTGAAAGAGGCTAATTTGCATGCGAGACGACCCGCAAAGAAACCTCTCATCAGTGCAATCAATAAAAAGAAGCGCCTGGAATTTGCAAAACGTTACAAGGATTGGTCAAATGAACAATGGGCTAAAGTCTTATGGAGCGATGAAAGCAAATTTAATTTGTTTTGCTCCGATGAGATAAATTTTGTTCGAAGACCGTCTGGACAGAGATATTCTCCAAGATATCAACTTCCAACCGTAAAACATGGCAGTGGATCAATAATGGTGTGGGGTAAGGAACGATATGTTTAAAAAAAATTATTGATTTTACGTCACGTATTTACAGGTGCGTTTTCCCGTGATGGGGTAGGTCCCTTAACTCAAATCGAAGGAAAAATGGACGCCAAGAAGTACTGTGAAATCCTTGGAGAACACATGCTTCCTCATCTGCGGAAAAAAATGCCTCCTGGTAGCATATTCCAACAGGATAACGATCCAAAGCACTCAAGTCGCTTAGCTCGAAACTTTTTAAGCGACAATGATGTCAATGTTTTGGATTGGCCATCACAGTCTCCCGATCTAAACCCCATAGAAAATCTATGGGAGCTATTAGATCGGGAAGTTAAGAGGAAACATCCGTCAAATAAGAGGCAATTAGAAGAAATTTTGAAAAGTGAATGGGAGAAAATATCCATTAACACATTAATAGCTTTAGTCGACTCTATGCCTTCTAGGTTGCAAGAAGTCATAAAAAATAAGGGCTACGCCACTAAATATTAATTTTAAGATTTTTTTTGTAAGAATTACTATTTAATTAAAATAAACACATTAAAATTTATGCTGTTGCATTTTTATTGTTCCCATGAAATTCGCACTCTTTTTAATAAATGACACAATATATCATTAATTAAAAATATTTACATAATGTTATTGATAATAGGTATCTATAACTGTAGGGATTATTAACTCAAAGAAATATTTTGAACTGGTCACCATTTTTTTAAAATTATCGCACTTAAAGATAATTTTACCCAACGTTGCATTTTTGTGCTCGCTACTGTATATTGGTTTAACGCAATGCCAATAATATATAAAAGAAAATGAAAAAATAAAATGAGAAAAAAACTACGAGGTGTCAACAGTACAAACTCCTCAAAGACAATAATTTTTGCTGTTTTAGTCTCAACAATATTTAAAGGGAATGCTAAACGTTTACTAATTTTGGTTATAGACTTGGTAATTCAAACATAAATTGATGTTTATTTTCTTTGTTATATTTTCATTTGTAATAATAACTGACGTTGTCATAGTCAGTAACATTTAAGACATGTAAACGCATGTCGACGCACATTAACGCACGTTGACGCACATTAACGCAACATTAACGCATGTTGACGCGCATTAACGCATGTTGACGCGTGATGACGCATGTTGATACCAACATTTTCCAGTCACTACTAAAAGAATTGGATCCAATGGTTATTAAGTCCAGTTTTTAGAACTATTATTTCTGTTCAAGACTCTCTAAAGCTCACCAAGTCTTTCAACAGGATAGTCTGAACTTTAACAATGAAAAGTCACGGTGTCAACGATTCATATTTCCTTCATATCTACCAGCCCAGGCCATTCCTGCGAATGCCGTGCACAAAAGATCTATTACTATCAATTTCTACTTACTTGAATTGAATACTCTCCACACCAGGGCTATGTAATTCCAACAGGCAGGGCTATATGCATTGCAGCTCATGCTAGGAACGATTTGTGGGCATGGTGATTTGAACTGACGATCAAGAGCGCGTGAGTTGACACCATTACACTTTATCTTGTGGAATTTTCTTAATACAGAGATATATGCGAAAATGGTTCAAATCATAGAGATTTTTAGGCCAGAGTCATGGAAAATTGTTTATTTCGTTTGCACTTTTCCCAGAGTCGCTGAGGCAGATATTTAAAAGATGTTATAATTTAAATATGCTGGTGTTAATGCTTCCTTCAAGCCAATATAAAATTTAAAGGAAATCTCCCACATAAAGATAAGATACGCTTAATAAAACATGACATGATTTCCCTGAAGGGGAACCTTCACTTTGTATCGAAACATAAAAAAATATTGGGCACAGATGAGAGAGAAATTGAGTTGAATTGCTCTTCTAACATGTCTATTGTTTAATTTTTTACTCTTTTTTGTCTTTATAGAAGGCAGGTTTCATTCTCCTCAACTATTAGCACCCAACGACCGACTCCCTAAAGGAATTTTTTCTTCAAAAACTAAAACTTTTGTTAAAAAGACTAGGAGAAAAAATTCTTTTCTCTTCTCTATTTTTTATTTAATTCATCTTTCCATACAAAGTATTAAAACTTCAACAATAGGAACTACAACAACAATACAAATTGTTTCAAAAAGAGAGAGAGAGAGAGAGAAAAAGAAAAAATGTGTAAGAGTGTTAAGTAAAGCCTTAAGGGCATAATTGCTATCATTGATGAAAAATCAATGTGTTGTTTAAACTACTATTATACAGGGTGGCTGATATATAATGCAACAAAGTTAAGCGCTATTTTTTTTTTTTTAATTTTATTGTTCAAATTTTCGAATCTGTTTAGATTTGTTCGAATTGGCCACCTTTGGTATGAATTATGGCCTTCAAACGTCCAACAAAGCTATCACAGGCTGCGCGAAAGCAGCTCTGCGGTATTTTGGAACATTTCCGGCTGAGCGCCATCTTGAGATGATCGACACTTTGGTATTTTTTAGTGAGAACCTTATTCTCCAAAATGCCTCAAGCGCAAACGTCCAACGGATTGAGATCTAGAGATTTTGGTGGCCATTGTGCTGTAAATTGCAGCGAGGAACCTCCTTTTAAAAAAGCCATTCTTGGTTGACGCGTGTGAAGTGCGGTGGTACTGAGTACGGTTGGAATGTCCATCGTTGGCTTCAATACAATGGCCACCAGACAGTATTGAATCCCTGGGCAGACAAACATTTCGGTCGCAGACCGTGGACATTCCAACAGGACTCAGCACCGCCGTATTAAGACATTTTCCCGATAATATTCGGCATTTATTTCGTCGATGAATACGAAACGTCCATTACAGCGGCCCTTACCATTACCATCAGCTTTGCTTGAGTTCTGGTGGCCAATCGCAGGTGTAAATTTTCAGCTGACCTCTTTGGCAAGTAAACCCGATCATTTTGTTTGTTCACAACCTGGTCAATTTGGAATGGTTTCTCATCGGAGAAAAACAAATGGACGCGATGCAACACTGGTACGAGAAACAAAAGATTTATTTATTATTCATTTATATGCTGGAGGGCTCTAACGATAGCCCTGTGGTTTTCCAGCCAAATATATAGGAATCCCACTATCAGGCTTGAATTACATCACGAATAACTTTTTATCTTTCTTGCTTTTGTAAGCTTATAAATAATAAAATGAATTGTCACTGGAATAAATCTGTCAGCTGGCAGACGAGCGGTTTACAAATGATAACAACCTGAAGTTGGTTGCAATACATATCAGCCACCCTGTACACACACTTAAACACACAGACTCACACTAAGTATATGTATAGACACTTAATTTCTTAAATAAAAACTCTCACTACTGCAGATGGTGAATGGCTAAACGTTTGTTACACACTTTTATCGAAAAGTCCTTCCATACAAGCTTCTCTTCATCTTCTTTTTTATTGTAATTTCCACAAAAACAAAGAAAAAGAAAGTTGTTGCAACAAATCAAAAAAGAAAACTTTTACTTTGAAAAATAAAAAGAGAAAAATTTAAACAATTTTTAAAGTTCTTTAGAAATAAAATTTGTCGGTTTTATTTTTGATTTTTGCAAGATACAAAGAGAGTGAGAGACACAGAAGAAAAACAGATTGTTATTTCGTCCTTAAAGCCAAATGAAATTGGCTAATTTATAGTTACTTAGAATACAATAAGGAAATAATTTCTTGTATAGAATTGTTAAAAAGAATGTTTTTTTTGATAAAAAAACTTTATCAAAGTAATTTATTTATTTCTGTTCAAAAAGCCAAGAAAATTGGCATTTTATTAGATTAAATGAAAAACAAAAGAAAACAAGGGGAAAAAACCTAAAAATCTGAAATTCGTGAGGAAGAGAAGATGTAAAGAAATCTTCAAGTAGTAAAATTATTAGGAATCCAAATAAATTCATAAGAAAATGGTTTTAATTTATTTTATTTTTTTGGTTTGGATTATTTATTCTTAAGGTATAAACACATAGACGACAGATGACAGACAACAAACAACAAAAAGCTGCCAAATTTAGAATACAAACGTTTATATGAAAACGATTATGTTGAGGGCAGAACAGAAAAAGTCAAGGCAACAACCTAAGCAGCCCCTGCCCAAATTAAATTATTTTAAAAAAGCAAATTAGTGATGCTAATGCAACATAAAATATTAATTAAATAACAGCATAAAATACTTACTGAAGAGAAACGTACAATCAAAAAATGAAGAAAACAATTCATGTGTTTATAAAAAGTAAAATTTAATTATAAAGGGTTTAATAATCTAATTTTGTATGCGAATTCGTTTAATAAGCCCGTTAACCACAAATATTTATTATGAATACAATAATCTATTTGTGAAAGAAATAGTTTCTCGGGATGTGAATGTGTATGTAGAATCGAATCATATTCATAATTTCTAATACTTATACGAATGCAAGCTTATTTTAATATCATGGAACCTCTACTCATAGTCAAAGTTTGAAATACTCATCATATTCATACTTAACAACACGACTGATTTCGAGTTTCCATAATTTAACATTTACAAGAATCACAAAATAAGTATAATTTGCATATGAATACTAAAATATTCACTAAATGGTAGTGTGTTTGTCTGCTTGTTGGTCTATGTGTTTTGCTTATGTGTCTTTTTTAAAAGCAACAACAACTAAGACTGTACATTTTTATAAATGATTCAAGTCCCACGAACGACATTTATAAGTATTCTTCTTCAGTTATGAATTTGAATTAGTAGGCTTATATATCAAACACATTTCGAGTATTAGTATGCGTAGAAACTCATTTGCAACCTTTACTTATAAATACACGTTGTAAGAGTACGAATGAATCAGAGTAAATTTCAATATTGTTGACTCTCTTATATTAAAAATTTCATGAGTGCTTATGAGTAGAGTAAAACATATGTATGCGTGAGTATGCGGTTTTTTACATTTGTGATTTTATTTTTGCGTACGTAAAAAATTTGAAATTTTTCATAGTTTAAATTAATTTTTATTATTTTCGTTTTTTATCACCTGTTTTTTTTTTTCCTGTTCTGTCTTCAAAGAATTTAAGCAGTCGGCATACGGCAGAAAAAACAGTTGGCACACTTTTCTGTCGAGTTGTCAAGTTGCTCTCTGTTGTCTTTGTAAATGTGCAATGGAGAAGAAAAATATTCGGTATTCCAAACAAAAGTCTATAAAACTTAATCATTTCCAAATGGATATCTTTAAATATATTCACATGTAAAACCTTTACATCAACTCCTTCCAGTACTATTCTTATTTGAGAGGTATGCAGTTCTCAACAATTTTATAAACAGTTGGCCTTCTTTTAATATTGAATTGTGATTCGTTTTAAAAAGAACAGCTCACTTATGCCCCAAAAGGTCTCACTCTACTACCGACTTACAACTCTTTAGTCAATATTTTCTCACCACCAATGTTATGTGTGTTAATTTTTAACCATGAGTGGCGAAACTTACAATTTAGATGCTCTCCGAGATTTCGTCAGAAATCTGTTGAGAGGAAATATTTTTCATATTTCGTTTTGTTGGAGATGTCTGACATCATAGTAAACTGACCTCTGGACAGCTTCAGTAGATTCTACGATTTTCGGAAATGCTTGTCAATTACCCTTAAAGAAAGTGACAAAAATATTCTTCAAAAAAAAGGATGGGTTGAGAAAATATATTGCTAAAGGAGCGGGTAAAATATTCTTTTAAGCGACAGGTTACGATTACAAAAGATGTTGTTAATTCGGCATAGAAAGTGGAAGTGTGTCTATTACAGCTTCAAGTCGACTCCGAATGATGGATTTTTAAGAAAGTTTTCGTAGCAATTTTTTTACTTTCAGAGTTTTTGCGCAGAAGACCATACATGAGAGTTGGGTTCCATTTTCGGTTGGATATAAATGGTGTAATGTAAGTAGATCAGATGATGTGAAGTGTTTATTGCAGGGCCTTAAGAAACCAAGACACTGAAAAATGTGTCAAATGTAGCGAGCAACACATTAAATTTTCATGCCCTTAAAGTCAAAATCTTCTGACTCCCTAATATTTACACCATACATAGGTATAGATGATGCATAATCATCGCTGCTTAAGATTGGCTTTATATGTTTTTGTTTTTAAATTTAGTTATTTTCATTGCACATATTTCAAGGAACGCCATTGACGATTTTATCTCAAATATTTGACAATTTGATGCTTCATTTATCTGGCAAAACCCTACATAATGGTATGAGAAGCTATGTCGGAATCCTAACTGAAGGATATACTGTTTTTTTAATATTGGAAGTCTAATAAACTTTGTATGCCTTATAAATATATTCCATAATCTGTCGAGTCCAGTCTAAAACCATTTCTTATGTATGTAGTATTTTTCTATTTAATAAACGAAAAAAAGGAGAATAAAAAACAAATTTAAATCCTTTCGACATGTCCTCCTTTTTATTTCATGATAAAAGGACAAGACAACGACAAAAATAATTAAAAGAAAAGAATCAACAAAACTGGAATCATGAAAGGAGAATGAAAGGAATGACTAATTACTTCCTCTTTGTCACTTCTATTAATATTTATATGGAAAATAATTTTTATTTTGTCTTCAACAGTGAGGTTATTAAACTGTGAAAAGGGATGAAGGAGGATATTTTTAAAATTTCGAAATAAAAGCTTATGTTCCATGGCTGGCTGTCATGGAAAATTTTATGCAGAAACCAAATTGCTTGTTGTACAAAACATTTTACAAGTACAGAATTTCTTTTCCATTTTTAAAAGCTATTACTGTAGTCCATTTGCATATCAAATCATTGCAACATATAACCCGTTGAATAACAGCAAAGGACACATTTTTTTACCCATTTTCTCTTGTATTTTCTGACATATGTTCTACAGCTTGTCATGCATTTTTGTTGAAATTATCATTGAAGTATTGTATTATCACCAGTCGTCCACATCAGTCACGTTCCATTGTTCAACTACTGCTACTGCTAACATCGTCTGAAATGTCTGCTTGCAACATCAGACGTTTGTTATTTGGTTTTTTTTCTCGTCCGTTTAATCTTTCGTGCAAGCAGTTTTAGTTTCAGATTTATCAATACCAACTCACACTGTCAGTCGCCAACAGATGATGCTATCGCTGTTAGTTGGTGCTTCTGCTGCTGTTAGTTCATATGACCTATTCCTTTCAATTCAGTGGGCTAAAGCTGTTGTCTCTGCTTCTCTATGTTTTCCTTTTAATAATTCTTTACATTACACAGCACAGTTGAATTTGTTGTTTGTTGCTTATGTTGCATGTGTTTTTGCCTAATTCATCATTTGTCTTATTGTCCCTTTTTGTAAATCTGCAAGTTGTTATGCTTTTATAATCTTGTACATCTTTTAATGCCCTACACTTCATTGCAATTTTGTTCGGACAACGTTATCTGAATTCCTCACATCCATTTCTTTCAGTAAGAATTACGACCGAGCTGCTCACTCTACCCCAAGTTGTGTGTGTTAGTTTTATAATTGAGTGACCAGATCTAAAGTTTTAACCCTTCTTCACTCCTTGGGTCAATTTGACCAAATTTTAATTTTCAAACGCAATATTTTTCCCTTTAATTATAAGATATGATCGTGAAACTTTAATTTATCCATCACAGGCACAAAAACTGTGCTTTTAAATGAAAACAATAAAATTTAAATTTTTACCCCCCTTCCACATTTCAAAAAACAATTTACACTTTTTTTTAAATCCTTTGAGTCAATATGACCCAACATGCGATATTACAAGTTAACCATTCAGAATCATCGATCAATAATTTTCTCAATCAAATATCAAAGAGTTTACGGTTCGACAACTTGGAAGATAGAAAAAAAAAAAAGAAGAATTCGTGACAAACTAGCACCGATAAGAAATGTTTGGAATATGTGGAGTGATCAGATCAAAGCAGATGAACAATTGCCCACCAGATATAGCATAAAAATTTGGACACTATGCGATTCCATAACTAAATATGTCTGGAATACGGAAGTGTACACAGGCAGAGCAATAAATAAACAGCCGGAAAGAAAAACAAGGCGAAACTTTTGTTCATCGTATTTTATTTGTTATATTTCCGTAATTTTAATTTAGGTGAGATATTGGTGCACAATTACAAGGGATAATTTTCTTTGCCATTGAACTTCTTTCTCGGAATATTACATTAGTTGGCACTGTCCGTAAGAATAGAACTTTTTTGTTATCAAAAATTCTGGATACGAAAATAAGGCTTCCAAAAAGTAAATTCGCTCTCGTCTTAAGTTCTTTTCATCCTTCACCCGATGTAAGAACGAAAGCTAGAGCTGATGCGCTTGACCAACTAGTTGCGAATTACACATGTAAGCGCATGACTAAGCGATAAAAAAGGGAAGAAAAGTTTTGCTACATGGACCATCAGCAAGAAATCTTGTAAAAAGTATTCAAAAACAAAATTATCGCACAAGTGCCTCGCAATGTTCTAAGCAAAATAATTCAAATACACTTTTGTCCTGAAATTTGCGAAATAAACGACAGAAATGTTTCTTTTGTCAACATGGAAGGCATTCAAATAAGCATTCCACTAAATGTGATTCTTGTAAAAAATTATTTGCAAAGACCGCATGGTAACATTGTATATAAGTAGCCACAAAAATTCCTTAAATTGGTATACTAGATGACCCGTGCGAATATTACACACCGTTAGTTGTCATTTTTATAACTTAAAATGAAAATAATTGATAGAAATTTTTTTAAAAGCATAAAAATATTAGAAATCATAATATATGTATCATACATATTTACATACATACATACATATGTTTAAATGCTTTTATAATACTTCTTTGAATACAATGTTAGAGGTAATGACATGATCATCGTTAACTTTTTACCCGTAGGAATCCTTAGTATAAACAAAAATATTTTTAAACGTACGCACTCGAGGAAAAGCCACATATAACTGCCCATGTGAAAAGACCGGTTGTGGTAAATACAATCCTAACTTTTGAAGGGTTTGACTTTGAGCTTTGTTTATCGTCATAGCAAAAGCAACTTTCACAGGGAATTGTTTTCGTGTAATTCGGAAAGGCACAGTAGGATCAGAAGGTGTAGGGTTGATCCATTGTATGAGTACAATTTTATCGGTATGAATAATATTTGCTGATATGATGTGCTCTCCCAAGTTTGTTACGATTAGCCTTGTACCATTCATTAACCCCTGTTTTGCATTAAGATTTCTGATTAACATTATAATTGCATTTGTCTTTTCAAATGCACGTTATTTTTATTCTTGTATTTCTTAAACCTTTTTAACTGTTAAATATCAGACACCGTATTACTACACATCATAATACAAACAATGCCACTTTACCAAAATGGCTTTTACAACTTTATATATTATTATGTGTAATAGCATTACAATTAAGTGACCCTGTTTATCACACATGATGTAACAACTACTGCAAAGTATTGCCAAAACAGCTTTTTACAAGCTAATATGCCTATTATTTATAATTGATTTAGTAATAAACGGCATTATAGTATGTATTTCTATAGTATGTAGAACTACATTCCTATTAAGCGATCTTGTTTTACCACACTTGAACAAAAATATATAATTCAATCAATTATGACAACAGTATTATCATGCCGTGCTATATAAAATATAATTTTTATCAATGAAAATATTAATTTTTCAATTTCTAATTATTTTTCGTCATTAGCGTTAGATACAAGCTTTAAAATGAGATATCCTTCATTAAATTTGATGCGGTGGTATGTGAGATATTTGCAACCGACAAAAAAAAGTGCTTTAGAAATAATATATATGATTCTAGTATTAAAAATATAATTATTATTAATAATTGCTCAGAAGTCACTGTAGTCTAGTAGATAGTGTGTTGGTTTATTAGACGTAAGGCCCGATTTCAAATCCCTGGTTAGACTTGAAAACGGTGTTCTTCGGCGTCTTCCACTCATCAGATTTCTGGCAAAAACTCTGAGAGTAAATAAAAATTGCCATAAAAAGTTTATCAAAAATCTGTCGCTCGGAATTGACTTTAAAATTGTAGATCCCGTCCCTCATATATAAAATTAACGCACACAAGAAGTTAAGCTAGAGAAGCTAGGTCGTAATCGTGACTGAAGGGTTGTTATGACCAATTGTGTATGTATGAATTGCTCAGGAAGGGATTATTTATTTTAGTTATTATTATTTTTTACTATACTAAATAAAAAAAATCGACAAAACAAATGAAAATCTTATATTAAATATGAAATTTTGTTTACATTTTAATGTCGGGGCATATTGACCCAAAGGATCATAGGATGGGCACATATCCAAGGGATGCAGAAGGGTTCATTCCATTCCGAACGATAGATTTTTTGAGAAACTTTTAATGGCAATTAAGCCAACAATATTACGGTATCTTGAATTCGTGTTAGATTGTCATTAAAATTTTTCTTTATTCTCGTTATAAAGTTCTATTCCTAGTTACTGAAACATTTCCATGTTTTGTTTCATGTTCCATTGGCATCCCAGAGTATTTCATTTGGATTTAAATTTGTTTTTATTTTAATGTATGTTTTTTAATGTTTATTATCCTGTTTATGGCTGTCATTTTAGCAGCTGTCCTATACCATTTGTTGTCGGTAGTGCGGCACATGTTATAATTTGTTGGATTTTAATTGCAAGAACTACAAGCTGTGCAGCTGTAAAGATAAGGAGAAGGCTTTTGATTAGTGTCGAGTGTAATTAAAAACAGTTGCTTGAAAAGGACTACAAAAGAGAAATGAAATTTTAAAGATCCTTAAATTATTTTTCTATTTTTTAATTTTTGTACGAAATAGATTCGACTTTTCCTTTTCGATTTTCAAGTGGTTTTTTTTATAATATGATTCACATAATTTTGATATGTACATCAACTACCTTTCCAGAAACAATAAAATGATGTCCGCAATACTATGCATAAAGTGTGAAACGATGATCAGAACAAAATGGAGATGTTAAGTCTACCAACAGAAAATTATGAAGTATGGCAGCTGATAACTGCCTTCTTGTTGAAGGTTTCATACATACAAGGATTGCAAGAGTAACAGGACCTACAGTTTAAAGTCTACATCGAACGACAAATTTATTGAGAAACTTTTCATGACAATACTCGCAGAGTTTTTGCCACAAACCTGCTAAGAGGAATTCGCCGAAGCAATATTCTTTCGTATTTCATTTTATTGGAGATGAATGACTTGGGGTTTGAAACGTGGCTTCACCTCTAACAAGCCCATACAATCACTACTACACTAGGACAACTTCAGTCATTAAGTCACTTACATACATACATACATAATTGGTCATTACAACCCTTCAGTCAGGAATACGACCTAGCTTCTCACACCACTTATGTTGTGTGCATTAATTTTATACATGAGTGGCAGGACCTACAGTTTAAAGTCGACTCCGAACGACAGATTTTTGAGAAGCTTTTCATGGCAATTTTTACTCTCAGAGTCTTTGCCAGAAATCTGCTGTGAGGAAGCCGCCGAAGAAGTATTTTTCGTTTTGATGTCTGACCTGGGATACGAACCCGGGCCTTTCGTCTAATAAGCCAACACACTACCCACTAGACCACGGTGACTCCAAGTCACTTAGTTTTGCCAAATCACTATGGATGGAAAGGCATGTACGTAGGCAACGAAGTGTGTCCTCTAAAAGGACTCTAGAGTAGTTGGTAATTGCCCAACTTTTTATTGAATCAAAATTGTAAAATTTTTTACAATACCAATCGGTATGACATTCCATATGACCACAATGCATCCCGATTTTAGGCTGGCGGCGTTATCAATTCAAATTTCTTTGAGAATATTATTGACCGGACCATTACTGCCAACACTAAGAACTGTAAATCAATGATTACCAACTTCCTTAGGCGTAAATTGCGTTATCTGAACACCAATGATATGCGATTTAAACAGAATAGAGCTACGTGCCATACAGCTCATTGGATATTCGGCTCGAGCTCATCGGTCATCTCACGTTGTGAGAACTGCAAGTTGCAATTAGAAACAACAAACCACAACAATTCTTAAAGCCAACATGAGACAGGCTATGAATTAAATACTAGTCTTCAGTCAACATTACGATCTAACTTCTCACAGTGCTTATGTTCTGTGTTAATTTTTTACACATGAGTGGCGACGCCTTCGTTTTAAAGTCGACTCCGAACGACAGATTTATCAAAAACTTTGCATGGCATTTTTATTTGCTCTCGAAGTTTTCCCCCGAAATCAGCCGAGAAGGAGTAGACGAAGAATTTTCCTATTTTTTCATATTTGTTATCATTTTGTTGGAGATGTTCGACGTGGGGATTGCACTGTAGCCTCATCACTAATAAGCCAACCAAATAAAATTAAAGTTCCTCAAGTAATTCAATTTTTGGTTATTGAACTATTAATATTGACTTGAAGTTATAAAATCTGATAAGTTCGATCAAAACTTATGCCACAAATTTAAATTGAAGCAAACAGTAATTTTCCCAACCATGACATGTATTGCAACCAACTTCAGGTTATTACCATTTGTAAACCGCTAGTCTGACAGCTGACAGATTTATTCCACTGACAGTTTATTTTATTATTTACCAGCTTACAAAAGCATTTTGATCTATTGCATTCAGAAAAAAAAGTTATTCGTGATGGAAATCAAGCATGATAGTGTGATTGCTTTATATTTGGCTGTAAAACCTCAGGTGACTATGGTTAGAGCCCTCTAGCATTTAAATGTGAATAAATTTTTTGTTTCTCATTGCTCGTTAACGTGATACTGGCAGAGTTGCATCGTATCCAAAAAGTGAACGAAAAAAAACGGTAACAATACCAGAAATGAGCTGAAAAGTAAAGGCCAGATTTGATCGAAATCCACGCTGCAGTGGTAGAAAAATATAAATGAGCTTGGACTAAAGCCATTGAAATTCCAAAAAGTGTAAGAGCTCACCGGTGGATGAAAAAAGTTAGACTAGAAAGAGCCAAGAAGTTACTTCGTTTGTACGAAAGTGGCCAGTTACCGAATTTGCTTTTCTCCGATGAGAAGCCATTCCAAATTGAACAGTTTGTGAACAAACGAAATGATCGGGATTACTTGCCAAAGAGGTCAGCTGAAAATTTACACCTGCGATTGACCACCAGAACTCAAGCTCTGCCAATGGTAATGGTATTGGCCGCCGTAACGGTCGATGGTCGCTTCTCGCTCGTATTCATCGACCATAGGGTCAAAATAAATGCCGAATATTATCGGGAAAATGTCGTAAAGGCAGTATTGATTCCCTGGGCATACAAACATTTCGACCGGCAACCATGGACATTCCAACAGAACTCAGCATCCCCGCACGCAAGCACGCGTCAACCTTGCTTCATTTTTACCGCTTAATGGCCACCAAAATCTTCGGATCGCAATCCGTTGTACTTTTGCTCCTGAAGCATTTTGGAGAGTGGAAGTTCTCACTATAAAATACCAAAGTGTCGATCATCTCGGAAATGGAATTCGCCGGAAATGGGCCAAAATACCGCAGAGCCACTTTCGTGCAACCTGTGATGGGTTTGTCGGCCGTTTGAAGGCCATAATTCGTACCAAAGGTGGTCAATACGAACAAATCTAAACTGATTCTAAAATTTGATGTTATTTTCAACATTTTTTGCTTTTGAAAAATAAAATTAAAAAAAAGAAAATTAGCGCTTTACTTTGTTGCATTATATATCAGCCCCCTCTCTAATTTTCCCTTCTTAAATTAGTTATACACCATACTTAACCATAACCATTATAAGCACCATTATGACCAAAGAGATCACTTCGCATTCCATTTACTCAGTGTTCCATGTATAAAAACACATACCGAATTACCAGTATGGGTTTCGAATTTAATGTTTTTCTTTTTTAATACAAATTAGAGAAACAGGCATTAATTTGCTAGAAATTTTGTATTCAAAGCAAAAGCAAATTTATTACTACGAATACTACGCAACACTAATTGCATGTAACTTTAGTAAGTAGCCACTTAAACATTAACATTAACCTCTACACATCCTCAGCACTCATACACTCGTCTACCTTATTTATACTAAAATTGTATTTTTTTTACACATTTTGTGTTGCAATAAAATGTTTGAAACATTAGTTTCGGTTTTCTTGGTGTTACTTTTTGTACAAGACACTGGGTTGTGTTGTGTTGTGTTAAACAACTACAGACAACAAGATCATATGAGGTTATGTTCACTTACAAAAACAACAAAAAAAAAAAAACAAAATAGAAAGAAAAAAAATAATTTTGTCCTGTCCATGTAAAAATTACTATTGGATGCACAACAAAGTATATATTTTAATAGGGGCTACTTGTGTTTGTGTGTGTAAATGCAAAACATTATTTAGTTCCTTAGCATACATTTACCAACTGCACACATACATACATACATATGTATGTTTAAAATTGTACACAATATTGCCAGAACTAAAACTGGCTGTATTACAACAGCACTTGCAGCAATACATACATATGTTGATACATATGCACTCTTACATGCAAGCCACACAGATGTAAGTTACCCACATGCATACTTGTATAGCCAGAGAGCTACAATATTTGTAATACAACTATTATGACTACTGCTACTACAATAAGGAGTTGGTTGCATTCTAACGGAAATTTTGAGGTACAACACATGTTGCTGCCCACATATATGCATACATATGAGTGTATTTATAAACACTGTAAGAAAAATTTGAAGAATAAAATCGTAACATAGTTCTGCATAACTAAACTATTCATTGAGCCAGAAAGGCCATGTAAAAGAAATGTAAATCTGTTACAAAAATGTCTCAAAATATAAATATTTCTTTACAGAGGCTAATATAAGATAACATGGAGTTTACCCATGTTACAACACAACCATGTAGATGACTGTACAGTCGCCGTAGTCTAGTAGGTAGTGTGTTGGCTTATTGGACATAAAGTCTAGGTTCAAACCCCAGATCAGTCATCTACAGATTTCTGGTAAAACCGTTTAGAGGAAAAAAAAAATTGCCATGAAAAGTTTCTCAAAAATCTGTCGTTAAGAGAAAATTTATACACACAATATAAATGCAGTGAGAAGCTAGATCGTAATTCTGACGGAATAGCTGTAATGATCAATTATGTGTCCACCGATCGATCAACATCCAACCAGATCGATCATATTGTGATTGACGGAAGGCATGTATCAAGTGTACTATGTGTGCGCGCATTTAGAGACCCAAACATCGACTCAGACCAATATCTTGTCGCAGCCAAATACCGATTGCGCATTTGCGTCTCGAGGGCTCGCACTCTAGAGCATTGCGAAGGCTGGACGTTAAGAAGCTGCAATTACAAAGGACAGCTGGAAACCTGGTTACAGATCCTCAGTGATCGGCGGAAGTTACCGAAGAGGACGACCTTGTATCCGTTGGCAGACCAAATCGACCCTGTCATCGATTGGTGTGACCAACTAGCGTAGGAGCGCAAAAAGCAAGCCTGGAGGGATGTGTTGCGGCAGGCCGAAATCCGTTAATCGGATTGTTATGGCCAAGTAAGTAAGTAAGTAAAATTCTTAAACTGGACATAGCCTGCAAATATCGATAGTGATACCAAAATAAATCATAATCAAGGAAAATATGACATATCGAAACTACAGCTTGCATATGCACCATAATGTTACTTGCAGTTTTTACTGCCTCTCCATAAGGATTTATCCAACAACTGAAAGGAGTAATAGTAATTTCAACATAAAATCGTGGATATTCACATGTACAACCAAAGTATTGTGTTTCGGAAAATTATTTACAAAAAGTCTTATGAAAATTGTTATAAATGTTGTTCAGACAATGGCCACTACAACTTCTTGTACGTATGCCCAAAACATAACATACATCACCTGGTTTAACAGAGCTCGTGGCAGGACGAAAACTCTTAGATAATAAATACGGCTTGTGGGGTGCAAGCTTCAGTCAATCTTAACAGTATACCTATCGGAAAGTCTCTTCAGTGCAGCCAGTCTGGCACGTGACAGTCTGGCCACGATTTTGTTCTCATTTTGATGAAATAGACGAAATTTCGTTGCCCAAACGAAATCGAGTTCGAGTGTTATAATAATTTACAACATTTCGCGTAGCAATAAATAAATATAAAGTGATATCTCACTGAACTTCACACAAAGTCTAAAGGAAATGACCAAACCTATTGCGTGATCAGTATATGTTTTATAGGCTCACTTATACTAAATTTTCATTGGTATATAGATCAGGCACATTTCAAAGACCTTTTGTCTCTTAGGAAATACAACCAAATGATGACAATAACTACAATGATTTCTGGAGAACCTATTCTAGTGCTTAAGAATCCGTTTGATTTTCAAGAAATACTCAATAGAAACCAAATTGTCATAGTTTTCTTAATGGGTTGTTCTATCTTAGTATACAGCAGGTCCAAGTACTTATTAAATTGTGTTTGATACAAACATGCATACATAATTGGCCATTACAACCATAGCTGCCATATAAATGGAGCATCAAATCGTCAAATACGTTCATTGATACGTAAAAAAATCGTTTCAGAAACAAAAACATATGAAGACAACATTAAGCATCAATAATATTGCATCATCTATACTCATGCATGGTGTAAATATTAGGGAGTCAGAAGATCATGACGTTATGGACATGACATGCTAGAACTGACACATTTCTCAGTGCATTGGTTTCTTAAGACGTTGCAATAAATACTTCAATTCATCTCATCTACTTACCATGTGTAACCGACCTGGAATGAAATAAAAGTTTCATGTATGGTAAGGCCTTTAACGTCTATTTTGAAGCTTTTCGAACGTTTACAGGAGAGCCCGCAGTAGCTCGTTAATCACAATAGTGTGTACAACTTCATTAATTCATTGGAGCATCGTTGGAATGTGGCTTGTGCTTCACTGTTCTAACGCGACTACAACGGATATTGCTCGAGCGAAATAAGGGGACTTGTATTTCTATGTAAGGCACACTGCTTTACAGACAAAGTTCAGTTGTCGTATGTGGAAAAAAATTTAAAAATATTCAAACTCAGTTTCCACGAACACTGTTCCCTCTTTCCTAGTTTCAAACACAATGCCATCTCCTGAGTGTTGGTCATATGAAAAGAAAAAAACACTTGCCTTTGTTCTTCCGATAGTATTAGAAGCTACAATAGAATTTTAAAAATTGTCTGGAACATACATAATTGGTCACTACAACCATTCGGTTAGGATTATTAACCTAGTTTCTCACACCACTTATGTTGTATGAGTTAATTTTATACATAAGTGGCCGGATCTACAGTTTAAAGTCGACTCCGAACGCCAGATTTTGTTGAGAAACTTTTCATGGCAGATTTATTTACTCTCTAAGTTCTTGCCAGAAATCCGCTGAGTGCAAAATCGCGGAAAAAATACTTTTTGTATTTTGTTTTGATGTCTGGCCTGGGACACGAACCCTGGCTTTAAGTCTAATAAGCCAACACAATACCTACTAGGACAGGCATATGATAATTTATGCTCAACTACGATGTATTCAGGAATTTAATGTTTTGGCTTTTAAGGGATATAAGGAATACAGAGAAATCATTGCAGATCTTCGAAAATACCTTAAAAATATAATACTTTTCTCCTTGTTATTCATAGCATAAATTTCCAACAGTAACAACTGCAAAACAAATACAAAGCTTAAAGTGGCTTTTAATGTACTAAACTAAAGAAAACGATGTAAATTTTTAATTGTTAAAAATCGTCAAAATATGGGCATAAATTGTCATGTCGTCTATATGATGTTTTTGGAGCATAACATCGTCAAAATGACGATAAATCGTCATGCTACCCTAAATTACGACCAAAATTCTCACCCTTGAGTGTAAAGATCGTGAACGACAGATTTTTTAAATAACTTTTCTTCGAAATTTTATTTACTCTCAGAAGAAATATTTGATAACCTAGACTACAGTGACATCAAAATTCTATTTGATATTCTCTTCAGTTCTACAAATTTTCAGATGTTTATAACGTACTAATTAGACCTCCATTAATCAAAATGCAGTTTTATACACTTAAATGGAGAAAAGCTTATTACATGCTTGAGATTCTGTTACTGAAGGATTCTATTATTTTGATCAGCGTATGTCTTACATGTATGCATACCTACATTTGTTTGTGTACTTCATACTAATACTTACATAAATAAACATGAAGGTGAACACTTTTTGAATTTTAAAGTAAACAAGGTTATTAAGTTACACACTCTCACTCGCTCTTTCTCTCTTCTCGTATATCCTGCTCTTAAGTAAATGAGGGCATATGTTTGTTTATTTAAATAAATTCCAAGTAAATGTTTCTGCGTGATGTATGCTTTCAAGTGTGTATGTGCATTTGTTGATGATTTGAAAGGTGTAAGTGCATATTTCTAAATGTCTTTGGATTGTGTGCGTGTGAGGGAGTGTATGTCTATGTAATTCATATTGGCATTTTAAACAGAGATTTAGAAATTAACCAGAAAATAAGATTTCTTTACATCCTGCCGTTTTTTTTGGAATGTTCTTTTTAATTTTTGTTTGAGGTTGTAAAAGAAAAAGAGAACATAAAGAGAACCGTTAGAGCATTTTGTTTTTAACATTTAAAGCTGATTGAAATAGACAATTACATCAAGTAACATGTGTTGGAAACTGTGTTGCATGGCAATAATTGTGGTAATGTGACCTAAATTTCTTTGAAGTGCGCACACTTTCACATACGACTTTTTGTTTTATCCGCTTTCTATGGTTTAATAAAAGTGAAACTATTCAGCTGCTAGGCTCTATATAAACTCATTCATTCACACTCTTCTCATGCACTCTTCGTATAGCAGTTGAACTTAATAATGTAAATGATGTTGATTTTGTTACCTATGCTTTGCTAAAAGTTAATAGGAAGGAAATGTTATTATGATTCAAAAAGAGAAGGTTACTTTTATTACACTTATAATTTTTCTTTTTTTTAATTGTAGTTCGATGGCATACGGAGAATGAATATTAGTTATAAGTTTACAAATCATAATCTAATTAAATACACTCTTCGACAAAATAAAAAAAAAAATTAAATACATCCGGCTAATGGCATAGTGTAGGTCGTGAGTTTTGTTGAGTAAATCTCAAAAATATTTTTTTTTTTATATTTCTCGATCGCTTTAAATTTTTTTTTTTAGCAAAAACTGATTTTTTGAACTTCAGGCACAAAATGGATTACTCAAACATTTCTGACCCGATTTCCAATATTTAAATACTGTTGGAAAGGGGAGAGAAGGAGCTTTAAAATGGTTTACATATATCTATTATTTGGCTTAATATGCAGAGAGATTTGATGAGGCAAAGTTGAAAAACGCCAATTTTTTTCACATTTCTTTTAAGTTTGTATGAAATAGGTGATAACTGAAAGTGCATTATCTTACAAAGAGATTGACACTTTGTTTGATCAAATCGGATAGAAATTACTGTAGTTATGATTTAAAGAATCTAACAGTAGAGTTATATTTTTTATACATGTGATCTTATCAAATGAACTTTCGGTTCGATCTTGATTGTCAATACCAAGTTTGTGTGACCACCAGAAGTTGGCCAATGTTTGCGCAAAGAGAAATAATAATATTTGCAAAAAACACAAAACGACTTCTGGAAGTCTCGCAAAGGTGAAATAAAAACATTTTGTGATAACCAATCAAGATCTACCAAAAATTCTGAAAATCTTTGAAGTAAAAGTTCATTTGATGAGATGACATATAAAAAAAATATCACTCGATTGTTAGACTCTTAAAATAATAACTACAGTAATTTCTGACCGATTTGATCAAATGATGACCCAATCTCTTCACAAGAGAACTGAAATATTAGCATTTATTCTATATTTTTTTATTAAAGTTTGGACTTATAAATGGACAAACTTGAAAAAATATAAAAATAATTCTAATTTTCCAAGTTTACCTCATGAAATCTCATAGCATATTAATTTGAATAATACAGACCGTTTTAAAGGCCCATAGCTCTCCTTTCCAGCAAGCTTTAAATTTTGGAAATCGGGTCAGAAATGTTTGAGTAATCCAGAATTTTGTGCGTAAAGTCGAAAAAAAAACTGTTTTTGTCAAATTAAAAAAGTTTGGAGGGTTCGTGAAATATAAAAAAAGAAATTTTTGATTTCTACTCAACTAACTGAATAACGTGGACTATGTAGTTGCTCGGGTGAATTTTCACTGTCGCACAGGGTTATTATTTATATTAAAACTTTTGTGATTTTTAATTCAAATTGTCCTTTAAAGATCAGAACTTCTCTACTAAAAATGTTTTGAATTCAGCAGTAAAAAGCTGGAACACAAACCAATACATAGGAATGAGAATAGAAAAGTCGATCATAGAAATATCAATTCCCTAGAAAGATTATGAAGCTTCCTGTGTTATAATAATACAGAATATAAAGAGGGAACGCGACAGATTTTTCAGCAAGTTTTCACGGCAATTTTATTTACTCTTAGGACTTTGGAAGAAGTGTGTTGGTAGGAAGGCAGCGAAAATATATTTTCTAATATTTCGTTTTATTGGAGATATATGACCCGGTTCAAGTGGCCTTACGTGTAGTAAACCACATTACCTACTCGACTACAACGACTTTAAACGTCCAATCAGCCAAAAACCGATAAACGTTTGAAGATCTGGATACGTTTGTGAATCAGCCATAAGTCAACTGTAGCTTAGGATAGTTGAAACCCACCACTAGACGAGCAAGATAAGTGGGCTTACCTTAAACTGGGTAACATAATGGAACCATATATGTCATCAAATGAAATTGACTCCGAACGTAACCATTTTCATAGGGATTTGTTTGATCTCCCTCAATTAACGCTAATAGGAATCATGAGCTGTTATTACGACAAATGCTTTAGCGTAACTGAGATAGGTGGCAGAACTTCACTTAATTGTATAGGATTTTTGCATTGTATTATGTAGAGAGTAAATAAGGAGCTCAAATAACATTCGACAATAGCTTCTCACACAACTTATGCATGAGTGGCGGGACCTATGGCTTATACACGTTTTTGAGAAATCTTTTAATGGCAATTTTAACAGTCAATGTTTTTACCAGAAATCTTTTGAGAGGAAGTCGCTGAAGAAACATTTTGTTAATATTTTGTTTTTGTTGGAAATATTTGACCTGGGATTTTGACTATGATTTCACATCTCATAAGACACACTTCCTACTAGATTAGACTACATATCGACGTCTCCGTTGTATAACATTCAAAATCGAAAAAGAGTGTTTTGAGTGGTGAGCTCTCAAAGTTTTCACGCGACATACGGCTATATGAGTATTCTAAGTAGATTTATCTCTATAACTTCGGAACGGATCGGCGCATCTTAACCAACATGAACATTAAAAACGTTCAAAGTGTAATGGAGGCGACGATATATTCACAACGTTGTCGTAGAAGGAACCTCGTCTGTAGAAACATTAAAGTTTCCTCAAAAAAACTGCTTCCTTATATGGATTACGAATCAATGAAATCATATAAAATACAAAGAGACGATTTCAAGTTTTGAGGTGAGCTATGCTTAATTAGAATCTTATGCAGTGTTTTGAATTAATATGTTGAATATTCAGTTTGTCGTAAGAGGAATTCATATAGGAACGGAAACTGAAATCTTTTCGGCATTGAATTTAGAATTCTCAATTTAATTTTCATAGGGAGTCATAAAGTCACTGAACCAATAAGCTTTAAAATTTTATTGAATTGAGTTGAGTTTCAAATAAATTTTCGCATGGGCATTTCATTTTCATTTAAACTTAAATTGTTATTAAAACAATTTCGTTTTCTCTTTTTTGTTTTTTTTTTATTTACTTTTACAATTTCAAAAATATTTTTTTGTTGTGTAAAAATAAGATTTTTTAAATCCTTAAAATACCATTGAATTACGAGAAAAAAAGAAGAAGAAAATAAAAGAAAGTAAAAAGTATTTAAAAAGAATCCACTCTCACTTCACTACAGTTTTAAGATGCTATTCATACTCATCGAATGCCAAACTTAAAGTGCAAAATAATGTTGCAAATCATGGTGATCAAAGAAAAATGCTGCAAAAAAGAAGGGAGAAGTTACTAACAAAATATTTGCTCTCATGCTTTTGCAATGCTTTTACTTCCAAAACTGAAACAATCAAAAGAATAATGACTGCCGTTAAAAAACTGTGGGAAAAACTGTGATTTATTTAAATAAAATAGTTTTGTTTTGTTTTATTGGCACAAAGTTCGATGGTTTGTTAAAGTAAAAAAGTTTTTTATAAAAAAAATATTTTTTTTAAATAAATTTAAAAGAACAAAAACAAAAAAACTCAAATTTTTTGCTACATCAGGAATCGTAAAGGGATGAATACAAATTAGGGTGGTTTTAAAAAATCTGTGTGGGATTTCTTTTTTTGGGGATTTCGAGGTTTCGAGTTAACATCTTCCAATTGTGCCCAAACTTTGGCAATCCTAAAATCTGACAGAAAGAAACACTTTAGGGGGATTCCCTCAGAAAAAAATCCGACATTTTTTTATCATATAAGATAAAACCACCCTAATACAAATGCATTATAATAGTGTATGTTCTTCGAAGAAAATTCAAGTAGATGGCTCTGTTCAAGATCTACACTACAGTGTGGGTGATATATAATGCAACAAAGTAAAGCGCAATATTTTTTTAATTTTATTGTTCAAAACCAAAAAATGTCAGAATTAACATAAAATTTTAGAATCAATTTAGATTTGTTCGAATTGGCAACCTTTGGCACGAATTATGGCCTTCAAACGGCCGACAAAGCCATCACAGGCTGCACAAAAGTGGTTTGGCGGTATTTTGGCCTATTCCCGGCGAAGCGCCATCTTGAAATGATCGATCCTTTGGTACTTGTTAGTGAGAACCTTCTTTCCTAAAATGCCCCAGGCGCAAAAGTCCAACGGATTGAGATCCGGAGATTTTACTGGTCATTGTGCGGTAGAAATGAAGTGAGAAACCTCCTTTTTAAGCCATTCTTGGTTGACGCGTGCTGAGTGCGGTGGTGATGAGTCCTGTTGGAATGTCCATGGTCTGCGGGCGAAATGTTTGTCTGCACAGGGCTTCAATACTGTCTTTAAGACATTTTCCAGATAATATTCGGCATCTATTTTGACCCCACGGTCGTTGAATACGAGCGGGGAGCGACCATCGGTTGCGTTTGAGTTCTGGTGGCCAATCGTAGGTGTAAATTTTCAGCTGAATAATAAAATGAGATGCCACTGGAATAAATCTGTCAGATGTCAGACAAGCGGTTTACAAATGATAACAACCTGAAGTTGGTTGCAATACATATCAGCCACCCTGTAGTAGTACTATAAAATGTAGTATAAAGTGTGCCATTTAAAAGTAAATATTGTAAATTTTTGTCAAATTAAATTACTTGTTGTGAAGTACAATTGTTCCGGTTAGAAATGGAATATTACTTCATTGATATGGCTACAGTGGCTGGCGTCACAGTACCTCATGCGATCGGACCAATTTCCGTGCACTTTTTCGAGTGTATGTGGTCGTAACTCTTCAATTTCATCTCGAATGTTGGCCTTCAAATGCTCAATTGTCTCTAGTTTGTCGGCGTAATACATTTCTTTAAAGGCGTCCAACAGAAAATAGTCAAACTTTGTTAAATCTTAGCTTCTTGGCGGTCAATTGTCATTACCATTGAGTGGCAAGTTGCACCATTGCGTTGAAGATAAATACTATTCACAAATATGTTATCATAGTGCGATAGGTGCCTCCATTGAGCGCAATGGTTGCGCAGTCCCCATTTTCAAAGAAATATGGGCTAATAATGTCTACGTTTCACAAAACGCATCAAAAGGTCACTCGTAATGGATGACGGAAATGCAACGAACCTCAAATATGGAAATTGTGATTATTGGCGTACCCACCAAGATAAAAATGAACATTTTATTTTCTCGTTGGCCTAATAAATCCCAACGTTACTAACCGATGGAGATAATGAATTTTGTGACAGAATAGAATGGCATAAATATTGCCAGATACGAAATTACCGATAGTTCAAATTTAAACCGATAGATTGCATACCCTATATAAAATACTACACGAACTATTTACCTCCTACTATTTTCCCTGAATATCGATCAAAAAATATGAAAAAAATAAAAATTCGTTAAATATGAAGGCCAACTTCAAGTGTATAATTTAAATGTCTATATTACCAATATACATGTTATTTTGTAAATGTTAAATCATAAATATATACAGTCAACCCTCCTATAACGCGTTACTCTCAGAACTTCATCCCATAAGTTCATGAATATTAACTAGATATTGTAAGAGGGTTTAATATAAGTTCTATTTTCGACGCAAAAGCTCAGTCGAGATACAGTACCGTGCAAAACAATAGCAGTTGAATTTCAATT